>JABUQX010041617.1:0-50000 GCA_015478945.1 Trachelipus rathkii
TAAATAGTTTAATTTTGTATATTTATTGTTTTGTTATTAGTGATTACATGATATTTAGTTAGGGAAAATTGTTAAGAATATAAATAAATAAACTATTCCTGAAAAGTGTCTCTAATGAGTGTAATGTGGGACGAAAGGCTGGGACTGTTATTTAAATCATAGTGTTTGATGTTTTATTCGAGATAATCTGAAAGTGGAAAATTTTCTCTTCTGTAAGAGAGAATTACATTTAGGAGGCATTTGAAAAGCAACAAATCAGTATGTTAACGATGATGAAAATGCTTGGATTATTGAGTTTTTAGAAATAGTGCTATGGTAGGAGAATCATCTCCTAGAACAAGATATTATCTGTGATTTTTAAACATAAGAGTCTAGAAAGCCGATACGAGTCTAGAACTACACAAGGTTTGAGTTCATGCACTGTGTTAATGTGAGAGAAACATCAATTTAATATAGAATGTGGGAACTATTTCTAAGTATTATGTCAAAAGAATATTAGTGTGTTAGTTTAGAGCTTCAGCAATGACCATTGTCAAGTAATTAAATTTTGATCTGCTTTGTGCTACTATCAGAAGATAATTTAGGGGCAATATGAGTGTGTAAATAACCGACTTGTAGCACATAAGAAATTATATCAAATCTTTAAGTGGAGCGGGACGATGTTTTTTTCTTCATGTTCTAATTAATTATCGATTAATATTTTAAAACGCATATCTAGCCATAATTGCATTTAAACGAAAAGGAAATGAGTTAGTGTAGAAACTGGGGTTAACTTAGGTATATAAGAAAAAGGAACTTATTAACAAACAGATTGAGGTTGAGAAACGTTGTATACGTAATCTATAAAAACTTTGCAAAGGAAAGAGAATATAAAATTGTTAGCATATTGAAGATTGACTTTCTAAAAATCTATAAATTAAAAACTATTGGAAAGTTACATGTTACTAAATACATTGCTTTTAAATAAAGAGATCCTTTCAAATAACGAATTGAGAATAGATGGCTATTAAATCCTTTAAACAATAACAACGTATAAGTTTATAACAAGACCTGATAAGGGAGGTCGGGTAAATGATAAGTTATGGATTGATAATGAGTTTAAGATTAGACATGTATAATAGCTACAAAACATCACATCATATCTAGTGGATTAAAACTAACTAATTCACGACCATTTGCTTAAAAAGTAAACAGAGGATAGATAAATAAGACATTAATGTGGCCTTGCAGAGAAAGATCACGGACATTACATTAAATAAAGTAAAAGAATTGGATTCATACCATAATATGGGACCCTTCTATGGCCTAGCAGGTTCACAAGACACTGAGACAGCCTTAAAGACGAATGTAAATGTATGACTGGTACATGTGTTGTCTGTTCTTGGGCTGCTTTCATTGATATTCTCTATAATTATATAAACAACTCTAGATCTAGACATAAACTTACGAAGAAATTTATAGTGTAACAGTCAACATGGATTGAATTCTTTGGCAAAACTAAGCATATCATTAATTTTTCGAGTGCGCTAAAATTATATTATTGGATTTGACAGTTTTTACGCTGAATGTTCCTATATCTGAAACTATTAACTTAATATTTAGAAAATTTTTATTCATTCATTGTAAATTAGAACCACCACAAACGAAGATGCACATCACAGAAGCATACAATGAAAAAGACAATCTCAGAAAATGATCTTAATAACCACCATCTTAATATTACAAACGAAATAATGATAAACAACTAATAAGAAAACAACTCTATCTATGAGCACAATTCAATGGTTCAAGACATTATAATTAACATAATGGTGTTTCAATGGATCACCTTTATGACGCCCAACTTTGCAGATCTACATGTCTCAGTAGAAGACAAATTTTATAATGAACCATATCGCCATCCATTCAAATTCTAATGTTTATACATTCGATACGTAGACGACACCTTTGTAATATATTTAAACGGCAATTTGATTTCTACCTTTTTCTAAGGCAAAATAGAAATCAGTGGGTTTTTGAAATTCTACATTGAAAGGGCAAAAAATAACTAATTTAATTTTGTTGGAACATTAAAATTAGATAATATTTTAACAGAGGATGGACAAATTGATAGAAGTGTCTACGTTTAGATCTACAGATCAGGTAACATCTTGAATTTTGACCTCTAGTCACATCGCCTTAAACTACAAATTGCTTACATAAAGCTTTGGTTTTCACAGAGGTTTAAATATCGTCTGATTGGACCTTTTTGAATTTAGATCAATTAAAGAATAACGAAAGACATGCTGATAACAATAACTTCCCCAGTCTATTTATTGAGCAAAACTATAAAGCCACTTTAAATATTTATTCGCCAATACTAAATCAATAGAACAATGATAAAATTTCTGCTCATAGCATTATAATAAAATGTTAATATTGAGATTGAAAACATAATTTCTACGGATTAAAATATTTTGAAAGAATATATAAACTCCTAAGACGGGAAGAAGCTGTATATTAAGAATTTTTATATAAGCCATTGAAACTGAGCCCGTGCTTCTCTACTCGTGATCGCTTTCGTGATACTAAGTGTATTACCGTGTGTGTATCATAATTTAATGTTCGGGAAAGTGGATGTAAACTGCACGTTATATTAGGATTATGCAGCAACGAATATCCTCTTCAACATGATGAATCGTCGTCTAGTAAGTATATAGCTGATGTAATATATTTTTACAACATAGTGAGTGATAGACACCACCAAAAACCCGTATAACAGCAATAAAAGAGGTTTCTCGATTTCATAGCAATAAGTAAAAGTTTATGAATTGCGCCCTGCGTGTGAATCATTGCTCTTAAGGAAACATAAACCGATGATAAATATTAACATCAAATATAATGAAATGTCTGTAATTTTTAAACATAGTTTAATAATCCTTAAATTCCAAAGGTTAACTTTTCTAGACTTTTTAAAATTATTAAATTTTCTGTTCATATTATTTATTTTTGTTATTAGTTTGTTAATAATATTTATATTATAAAAATTGTTAAAATATAAACAATAGTTAAACTAGCCTTGAAAAGTCCGAAGTGTCGGACGAAAGCTTAGGTACTTGTTTTGATAAATCCAATAGTTTTTATTTTATTCAGGATAATACTAAAGAAAAATTTCTTCTGGTGACGCACAGAAAGTACATTTTATAGGAGGCTTGATAAAACGCAGACAAAATCATATGTTATATATAATATATAATAATCAATTATAATAATATAATAATAATATAATAAATAATAATAATAATTATAATAATAATAATATAATAATGAATTTAATAATAATAACTAATATGATAATAAGAATAAGCAAATAATAATAATACATTAATTTAGATAATAATAAGAAAAATAATAATAATAATAATAAAAGTACATAATAATTCAATATAATAAAGATATTAATAATATGAATAATTAATATAATTAATTAAAATAATAATAATTCCAGTATTAATAATGGATACAATAATAATATTCGATGAAATCTCTACCTTTAAAATTAATAATGAATAACTATAATAATAATAAATAATAATATAATATAATAATAATAATAATATAAATAATAATATGTCTCCTTGTTTATTCAATTTGTATAAGGTGGAGGAGGTTATGAAAGAATTAGAGGTGTGTGGTATTGAGAATTAGTAAAAGATTCGCATTGGATCGTATCGAGTTCGCTTTTGTATTGATTATTTGGTATGATTGGGTGTTTGGTATTGGTGAATTTGTAAGAAGTTTGAGAGAAAATTTTAATGAGAGGAATTTAGGGGTATTAAAAAAGTAAACGTAGACTTTAAGTAGGTGTATAGCTGTGAGTAGAGGGACAGGTCCTTTGTAATGAAGTAACATGATCGGAAACAATACACTAAAACCAATGTGTAAGTATAAATTGTACAATTCGTAAACAAAATACAGGAAATGGCAGAGTGTAGTAAACACCGTACTGTTAATTTCATAAGGTGCTGTAAGTAATAACATCCTAGGTCGAAAGTAAAAGGGACAAATGGTCTGAGTGCGGTAGGGTCTTACAAGAGCATGTTGTTTCCTGTGTTAATATAATAAGTACTGTTAAACTATTGTCTGGAAATATACGAGTATATGTATCTAGAAGTACATATGTGTTCAGATGAACAATAGCTTTGGGGCGTGTTAGGTGTGAGAAATGTGAATTAAAATAGAGAAAAACTTGTACCAATAATTGAAGTTAGTGTGGTAGTGAAGAGTAGGAGTAAATGAAAGAACAAATGAAAGTATGGATGGTTTGGTCATGTGTAACGGATGGATGATAGTCGGTGGTTAAGCGTATATAGGGGTGGGTGCGCAGGGAAGCGACCGCGCATGGGAGCTTAAGAAAAGTGGATTGAGACAGCAAAGAAAATGCCTGAAGGGAGGAATGTGAGTTTGGAAGAGGAGTGAAGAAAACTGCCTTATGAGTGAATGGCGAGTTTTGTGAGGGGGTATGGTTGGTTGCCCACTGGTCAGTGATAGAACCTAGCTTAAGACGAAATACATAGTGAGGAGTCTTCGCGGTCCTTAAGCCTAGGGTGGGATTTTCAGACTACGTACGAGTTTCATCAATAAGGGTGTAAAGGCTGGGCTCTTTTCGCTTGCTGTCAGATTCTTTACTATTTGTTTGCGGAGTGCACTGTGTCGCATCTTACCGCAGTCTGGGAAAGATGTGGTGAGTATATAATAATAATAATAATAATATAATAATAATAATAATATATAATAATAATAATATATAATAATAATAATAATAACCCCATTAAATTGCGTTGGCAGGCATTAGTTGTAGATTCCTGTTCATGGCATTTATATAATATTAATAATAACTGGAAAATGAATGAATAATATAATAATAATCAAAATAATAAATAGAATACTAATAAATAAAATAAATTAACTAATAAAATAAATATATAAATAATAATAAAAATAATAATTAAAATAATATGAATACATAACATAATAATAATAAACAATAATAATAATAAATTATTAATAGATAATATATAATAATAATAATAATAATAAGATAATAATAATAAAATAATAATAATAATAATAATAATAATAATAATATAAATAATAATAAATAATATAAAATAAACTAATAATATAATAATTATAATTAATAAATAATATATAGTAATAATAATACAAATCCGAAACTTTATCATTGTAGATAGTATAGTTCTCTCTAATTAGATTTGCATGGTTATGTTTCTAATCAATAAGTTTCGTACAATAAGTTAGTCTGTGAGATGAGTAAGGCTTCTAGGAGTGAGTTTTTAGTTTAATGAGCAAATAATAGTAGATAATTATTACAACAATAATAGTAATAATTAATTAATCTAATAAGTAATAATAATAATAATAATATGATAATAATAATAATAATAATAATAATATAATAATAATATAATAATAATAATAATAATAATACAATAATAATAATAGATAATAAAAATATTATATATAATAATAATTAATAATGAAATAAAAATAAATAACTATAATAAATAATGAATAATAGATGAAAAGAAATACGTATCAATAATAATAAATAATCAATAATAATTAATAAATAATCAATAATAAAATAAAAATATAATAAATAAATAAATAACAAATCAAATAATAATATGAACAATACAAATATCACTATGACGTAATAATAATAATCAATAACTAATAATAATATATAATAAATCAATACAAACAATAAATAATGTAATCAATAAATATTATAAAAAAATATAAAATAAAAAATAAAAAAACCAAATAAAAAAACAAAAAAAAAAAAAAAAAAAAAAAAAAAAAAAAAACTATAAAAAAAACCTTTAATAAATAAAGTAAAAATAGAAATAATATAATAATATCAAAATAAAAATAATAATAAATCAAATCATAATACTCATTGAAATTTGTTGCTGCATTTGTTATATGAAATACATACTACAAATAAACTTAAATACATATATAATACAATAAACCATACTTCTAAACATTAAACTACACACTTCACTATGAAGCCATATTATTAAAATACTATAAATAACTAATATTTCGCCTAGAATATATAAAATAAAATATAGAATAAAATAATCACAAAATTAATAATAATAAAATATACAAATATATGTTAATGTCATACGGAGAGGGTATTTGGGCACGATTGCATTAATAATATAATAATCAATCGAAACTAATAATTAAATAATCAAGTACACAATAATAATAAGAACTAATAAAATATATATATATAATGAATAATAACTAATAAATAATAATTAATACATATAATATAATAAAAAATTAAATATAATGATAAATAAATATAAATACATCAACAAAATAATAATAATACATAATAATAATAATAGATAATAATAAATAATAATAATATATAATAAATATAATAAATGAAATAAAATAATAAAATAAACAACACTAAATCATAAATAATAAATAAATAGATAAATATACATCATATGTATACTAATCCAAGTAATGGAATCATAATTATTATAAGAAGGTTGAAATTTTTTTTTAAATCCTATGTTTATAAAAGTTGACATTATTATAAAATAAAATTAAGATTAAATAAAAATTGAATATTATTAGAATAGAAAAGAATCGAAGTATATAATATTATAATATAACAAATAATAATAACACATATATATATAATATAATTAGTATATAGTATATATATATAGTTATACCAGTATAAATACATATAATATATACAAAAGTAGGAGCTGTCCGTGAGTGGTGGCGACAACTGTAATACAAGTTGTAATGGCAAGAAGACAAGTCTTACATCTAACTCACTTCATTTATAGTGATTAGAAAACATGGCCAACTATGTCATGTGCTATTCTATTTCATTTTCTATGGTAAGGGATGTATGATTGCAACGGCGTCATCAATAGAAAATTGTACAAATAAAGTTTTGATTTCATGCCGTAACGACAGCCATAGAAACTTGGTACTTTCTCAAGACTATACTTTTGAACATAAGTTTGACATGGTCGTGCGTGTTCACAACAAGAATCTAGTGATAAGTACTTAATATATACTAGTTTTATTAATTATGTAATTATATAAATATTCATTATATTATTAATAATAATTATTTATTATTATTATTATTACTATATTATTATTATTATTATTAAACTATTATATTTTTTTTTAACTGATTTATACTATAAAAGTTTATGCGCAATATTATTATGTGTAAAATCTTGTTATGTGGTTTTAATATATATATAATTAACTAGATAATAAAATATATAAATATTATATATATATAATATATATATATAATATAATAATATATAATATATATAATATAAATAGTATATATAAATAATACAGATATATATATATAAATATATATATGTTTAATTGAAAAATTATTAAAATAATATTATAAAATAACAATAATAATAATATAATAATAGTACAATAAGTAACAAATATATTATATATATATAGTATATTATTATATAGTAATATATATATAGTATATAGTATATATAATATATACTTATATTCATATATAAATGTTATGAATAATATTTAATTTTGGTCATAGTGTGCACATGTAAATACAATTCATGTATGCTTATTTATAGTTTTCAGAAATTTTAGAGGAAATTGAGATTTCATTCTGAAACAAGTAAAATCACAACAACGTCTTGATGAAAGAAATGCCAATTTCGGTCGTTTGCTAATGTGTTTATAAGTTTGCTTACTGAAATAACTTAATAGTGGATATTCATCAATTTTATTAATTATTTTATATGGTTGTGATTGGATGTCAGATGTAAACTGGTGCGGAAGATTTGTATAAATGTAAAATTATTAATTTATTTTTTGTGGTCGTGTTTCTTTTATTTTGTCCGTCAATCAAAGGTGTTTACAGTGGCTGCGCGTTGTAAGCTCGTTGATCGTTGTTTTTTATTATTTTAGTGCCTATTATTGTAATAGTGGAGTGTCCTATTTTATATTTTATTATAAAAGACTTATTTGTTAATGTTTTAAATGCAATAAGGTATTGTAATTTTTGGAAATCTCGTGGCTTATTTTTTTGTAAAGCCAATTTGTTTTAAGCTGTGTTCTAAATATAATTGTGTTTATTCGTGTAAATTATATCTTTGCATTGCCATTATAAAAGTGTCGTCTGTTGATTGCGATATGCAAATGCATTTTGTCTGCGGTGTTGCTATATACCACTAGGGTAAGTGTAGTTATATAAGTGTGTATTTTTTTTGTACTGGTAAAGATTTTTTTTAGTAACAAACATAAAGTGTTTCATCGATTAGTTTACATTATTTTATTATATGGAATATTATAAAGTACATTTTCATTTATTTGAATTATAGAATTTGTTTAATTAACTAGTTGGCAACTTTTTGCTTTAATGACAACCAGCTGATGCCACCCTGTTTCCAGCTGTGACTAGAATTATTTAATCGATCGAAACTGTTAAATAATTGTCAAAAACATTTTAATTTACATAGCAAATAATTTTATATTCATTTTGCTAGAGTCGAGGCTCGTCCATATATTTATTCTGTTGATACTTATTTTATTTATTCAATATTATTATTGGACTTATAATTTATTAGTGATTTTATATATATATATATATTATATATGATATATATATAAGTATATAAATATATGAATATATATATATATATATTATATATATATAATCTATATATATATATTATATTATAAATTCATAATATATAAATGTAGTAAAATTTTGGTGACAATTGACTGGTAGAGAATTTTGTTGAATTTATTTATTTATTTTTGAGCATGATATATAATTAATTTATATATATATATATATATTATATATATATATATATAATATATATATATATATATATATACTATATATATATATTATATATAGCTATTATCATATTATATATATTATTTATATATATATATAAATATATATATATATATATATTAATTATATATATATATATATATATATAGTATAATAGATATATATTATATAATTATATAATATTATATACTAGTAGTTAGCATTTTGGTCTATAGTGCGGTATGCATGTATAGGTATCTGTTGACAATCCGGCTATTTAATGGAAGTATATAAACTGTAGATATTTTTGAAGTAGTATAATATATATATAATAAATATATATACTATATATAACTTATATATATATAGATATTATATATATATATATATATAAATTGATATCTGTACTGAGGTTTCTATATTGTGCGTGTGCATATATACGGATATCTATTAGACATCCGGCTATATGTCCATGGACTTATAAAACTAGTTTGTAAGACCAATACATTTTCATTTATTTTTTATAAAAATATTTCTAAAATTATTCCAGTGGTTTTCCATCTATTCTTACTTTCCATTATTTAATATTCAATTTGCTATTGCTTTAAGTCTTTAAAGACGTGGTTTTTGTGATTGTAAGATTGATCACAACGGGTTTATTTGCTGGTAAGAAAAGTATTGACTGAACTGTTTTCACATAAAGTAAAGAACTCGGTCAAACGTTATTTCACTTGAAGGTCTCTCAGGGAGAGAAGTTGGGAGTTTGTTAGAGTTAACATGCAATCCTATTTGCACAGGCAAATCAGCTCACTTGAATAGAAGGCCTGATACTGTTATACATTAGGTTGCGTACTAATGAGCTGTTAGTTGTTGATGTCACGGGGCCTGCAAAGGATTTCGTTCATCAGTTGAAGAGTAAGTTAAATTGACATAATGATTTAATATCTTTTTAAACCAATCGCACTACATTAATCACAAATTTGGGGAATGCCTGTCACGGCATCTTATTTAATAATAAGTTAAATATAATTACTACTCTTTCATGATACATTTAGTAATATTTGGGATTATTTTGTTCGCATTCGAAAAGGCGTCGCGGCGCCAAATAATTAGTTAGTTATTCTGCAAAGATTGATAGTAAGTTATTTTTGATATTTATTGCCATATTTCAACTCAGGTAGTACAAGTGTTTGGTTGAAACCTGTGCCAGAACTAAATTTAAGGTTTAATTTATACCAATTGTTGTCATTACGATAATAAGTAATATTGATTGTTTTTTATTATACTGTCCTATATAGTGTGTGGACTATTTGCTTTGTTGAAGTTAAACGTCATTTAATTTTCTGTCGCTATTGGTGGATCACAAACACTGTTATTTCCGCAATAGATATAGACGTATTGGAAATAAAGAAGACACTGATATTTGGTAATTTAATATATTTATGCTCTACTATTAACTATTATATAAAAATAATATATATATATATATATTTATTAATATTGTTAGATAGGCGTTAAAGTTTGCAAAATTTAGCGGAACGAAATAGTGATTTTCCGGAATTCACAATTTCTCCTCTGTTTGAGTTTATAGTTAACACTAGTTCCCTTACCGTAATATTTTGTCAATTTTTATTTGATTGTTTAAACTAGTAATATAGTAATATATATATATATATATATAATATATATATATAATATATATATATATATATAATATAATATTTATATATATTATATATTATATATATATATATAAATATATATATATATATATATTATATATATATAAATAACATTGTAATTTTATTGTTAGAATTTGTTTCTCATGAGTTATCTAATGGAGACAATCTGTAAAAATTTCGTATAAAGGGATGCTGATTCGTGCGTTGAAGTGATTCTGTAGTGAGCGATAATATTTGTAATTTGTTTGTATACAACAATGTAACTATGGCTATGTCTAACGCTGAGTTTATGGAGTGGCAAATCCGCTGGTTTTTCGGGTAAGGAAATCACTGCCGCACAAAAAACAGAGTATCCGCTGAATTGGAAAGAGAAAAGATAGCTGGGCTTTTAGAGGAGCAGAAAGTTAGCGTTTGAGCAGAAGACAAGGAGAAGGCAAGCTTGACTGGTAGAGTAAAGCAAACTCGAGGCTGAAGCGCTAGAGTTAATTAGAGGGAAAAGTATGTCAGAGATGCAGAAGAAATAATGCTAGATGAAGCTTTGATGCGAAGAAAAACAGCGTCCAACATGACCATGATAGCATCACAGAATCATCAGTAGCAGCATAATGCTTCCATGCTAATATTCCGACATTAAAGTTCCCTTCTCGACCGAAAAGAAAACCTATATTGAAGAATATCTGTTAATGTTTGAGAAGCAAGAAGCAAAGATATTCCCTATTGGAAAAGCGAGCGACAATTTTAGGAGGTTTCCTAACAGGCAAAGCAGTCAGTGTATACAATAAGATGACTGTTGAAGAATTAAAGAGCTATGAAGTCTGAAAGAGCTTTATGGAAGAGGTATGGGCTCAGGAAAGTGGTACTGTACAATATAAAACTAAACTCCTACGGAGAATGCATAATCCCAGAGTTTATATACAGAGAAAAATTGAAGCTCTAAAAAGTGGTTAACAGCAGCAGGTTACCACTGACACCTGATGATCTATCGAGTTTTCTCGGTATAAGTTAATTGAATACGGTCTGTTCCAAAAGAACTCGCAACCTACTTAAGGGAGACGGAAAAGAAAGCACCAGAAGAGATAATAACCTTGTTCTGAAGGATACATGAAAGCACATCGTTTGAGTCACAGCTAACAGTCACACACGAAATCACAATCACGTTGAGAAAACAACATAATAATAATAATTATATATCAAAGGCAATGGTTATCCAACAAGCGGTTAATCAGAAAAGTGCAATACATGCACCGCAGGACTAATAATGATAAGCAGACGGAAGGTGAAAGGGCATGACAGACAGACTATCGTCCAGTACAGTGACAGAGAGAAGCGCCACGTGCTTTAAGTGTCAAAGGAGAGGGCATCTCTCAAGGATTGTCGGCCCCTTCTTATTTCAACAATAGTAGTAGGGGGCAAAAATAACTCAGGGAGACAAAAAGAAGAAACAAAGAGCACGGGAGCGTCCGGAGTCTCTGGTAACGGCAGTGAACCCTGACTACTCAGGTGAAGAGCAACAAGCTCCACTGGATGAATTAGTGAGGTAAAAATGCGAAACGTCATCACCTCCTTCCGTATGGGACGGTGATAATGGTTTCAGTCAAAACCCTCCGAGTACCGGGGTAATAGTGTTTGTGCGGGAGAAATTTTGCTCGAAAAGGTATGTTGGAAACACATGAAGATACGTTTGTTGGACGGTACAGTGATCGAAGCTCCGCTTGCCAAATATTGTTGCCTCCCTTATTATGTAGGGAGAACAACCGCGGCGGTATTGCGCAGGTTGTGTATTGATTTGGGTAATCGAAGTCAAAGGAGCATTGCCCTTAAGTCAGCCTAATCTCGCTTTGGAGTCGACCGTGTGTCGAGGCCTCGTAATGTAGTCGCGCATAACTTAGTATATGCTGGTCCCATCGCGAATCGCTGAAGAAGGTTCACAAGAGAACCTAACAAACCAATTCATAAATTTTGAATGCAATTGGGAGATGAGTGAGTCCTTAACAGAGGGAAACACTCAGTGACAATCGTTTGACATTGTAATAAAGATGCGGCCAACCATGAAACATAACTAAGTGTGATGACAGGTGCAAATGTTCATCTGAAAATGAAGAACGTTACAGGAAAAGATGAAATTGAAACCCCTAAGATCTATTAATTGATGTTGAAGATGACACGAGAGTGGTAGATGTTCAAGAAACATCAAATGAAGAAAGTACATATTGGTCTGATGAAACAGATCGTCGCGGATGAAGATGATGTAGGTGGTGAGAGTACATAAAAGTCACATCGCAAAGTTCTAGAGAGAGGTTTTGTAGCTGTGGGTGAAGGGGATGTAACCCAATGGTGATGATGTACAAGAATTGGTTAACGAGCGGAAGACTTTAAAAGTAAACAGAAAGATGCGATGTCTCAAAGTGAGGAAGTTAAAGAGTGTAGTGTAAAGGAAGTTTGCGACGGCATGCCGGAACGCAGGGAGAAGTTGAAGAGTCATCCTCAGTATTACTGGGGCAGTCAGAATTCAATGCGTTCAGGATTAAAAGTTGAGAACAAGGGAAGAGCAAGGCTCGCTGAACTGTTCAGTGAGGAGGAAAAGGCATTGTGCAATAATACTTCGATAAAAGAAGTGAAGATGAGACGCCGAGACTGCCACGGAAAAGTGGTACAGTCGGTCAATGATGTTAAACGGCACAATGCAAGGTTTGAAAACAAGGTAGTTAGAGAAGACATCGGCAGTATGGAAAAGGTTTGGGATAATACAGGAAGTTATGTGCGGAGAGGGTAAGAGAAAAACTGCAGGAGAGTGAAAGGAGAATGTCAGAAAGAAGATGTAAACTGATTGTAGAATGAGGATGTGAATGATGAATGAAGAAGTCTCACATGAAGATCACCGATGGTGGGAAACTATTGTTTGAAAAGGAAAATGAGAGGATTTGGCAGAAAGGGAGGAGAGTGTCTAAAGTGAACACATCTAAACAATAAATAGTTAAATTCCCAAAAACAACAAATTAACAAACTAACCATGGGTAGACTATAAAGCCTTCTGCTACTAGGTGTTCTGTAATTCTGTAGTATTTAAATTAAGATTACTGTATATACCGAATCTATATATAATATAATATTATATATATAATATAAATAGTATCATATTATATATAAATATATAGTGATTAGGTATTGTTTTTATTGATGATTAGTTATTAGTGTTATATATGTATAAGTGTTTATGTAGTTGTTGTTTTTAGTAGATATGTGGTTTATAGTAGTTATTGAGTTATATATGATGTAGGTATATATATGTAATTATAATAATAAGTATTAGTAGTGGTAGTAATTAATATGTTGTGTGTTAAGTTTATATGGATATTTATTTTATTATTTAAGGTGAAATAATATATCGTTATATTATATAATATATATTATATGATTATATATATTATAATCTGTATATTTAATTAATGATTATTATAATGATATTATTATTAATGGTTATATTATATAATAGTATTAATATATAATATATAATCTATATATAATTAGTAGGTAATATATATATTAATATATATTTAATTATAATATATATATATATTATATATTATTTATAGTATATATATAGTAATAATCTATATATATATATAGTATATATAGATAATATTATATGTTAATAGTAATAATGATTAACTATAATAGGTGAGTCTTGGAGAGTTGTTGATTTATTTAGGAATTGGTGTATTTGGTATTATACTAATATATACTAATTATATATATAATATAAATATACTATATTATATATATAGTATATATCAAAGTATATATATATATTTGTTGTATGTGTGTGTTTTTATGAAATAAAGATGTACATAAATTGCAACGACCCAATACTTCCTAAAAGGTAGACAGAAAAATCCTGATTTATATTATTATTATTTCATATATATATATATAATTATATATATATATAATTAATATATATATATATTATAAGTATATATTAAAATATATATAATATAGTATATAATATATATATAATATATATATTAATATATATAAATATAATATATTAATATATATTTAATATATATATAATATTATATATATATATATATAAAGTCAATTATATATAATATATATCTATATATATAATAATAATATATTAAAATAATATTATATAAATAATATATATATATATATAAATAAATAATATTATTATAATAATATAATATTATTATATATCTATAATTATTATATATATTATATATAATAATATTAAATAATATATTATTACTATATATCTATTATAATTATACCTATATGATATATATATATATAATCATATATTATATATATGAAATCATATATATATACGGTAATATATATATATAATATATACAGTATATATATATAATATAAATATATATTATATATATATATTATATATATTATACATAATATATATATATTAAGTATAATATAATTATATATATATTAATATATATATATATATTTAAATTTGACTATATTAATATAATATATATAATAAAATATATATAAATATTATATATAATATATATAATAATATATATAATAATTATATATTATATATTCTTTATATCATATATATATATTATAATATTAATAATTATATTATATATAAAAATATATATATATATTTATCTTATATATATATATTATATCTATATATATATATATATATATATAATATAATATAAATATCATATATTAATTTATACTATATTAATATATATATATATAATATAATATATAGTATATATATTAGATATATATATATATTATATATATATTAAAAATAGTTATATTATATACAAACCTAACTTAATTAGGATTAGGCGGAAGTTATAAACACTATAGTAAACGAATACGAGGACCTGCCATAAACCGTAATAAGTATAATTAAATACCGGAAAGTAAATTTATCCGGCCTTTAGTCGACGATAAAAAAACACGGTCAGGTTTTTGTGTGTCTCACGTAAAATATAGATTAACTATAATGATTAAATTTAAGAGAGATATATATTTTTATTTATAAATTATATTTGTAAATGGTTAAATTAATTATAATTAAATTAAATTACGTTCAACTATTGAACTCACCCATATACACTAACACTTACACACACACACAACAGCAGCTACAGCATATATATTATTCATTATCATTAATATTAAGTTAATTTATAATTATATTTAAAAATATTATATTGATAATATATATAAATAATAATAAAAATAATTGATAATATATTTGTATGTATATACGTGTTTAGTTGATATATTAGTATGAATTAGTTAGTCAATTTCTACCTTGGCTTTTAGTATTATTTAGATTATAATATGTACCATATTATAATAATTGATATATGAACCAATTTTATATAAATGTAATTATTTATATAATATATTATTATAGGTACAGATTTTTAAGAAAGTAATAAAGTTTTTTAAATTACAATTAATTTAAAACAGCATTTTCTTCTGAGTTATATTGTTATTATTATTTATGTATAGTATTGATGGTTTTGAGTTGGTATTAGGTTATGTTTGATGTTAGTGTTTGTGGTGTGATAGTTAATTACACTAATTATCCTGATTATGTACTCCATATAGTACTCTATTTTGCGCCCCCTCCGTTCACCGTCGTTATGGCGCCTCACGCCAGCAGTCTGTTCGAATAGGTCTGACGCGCGCCGTCAACGCAATATGGGTCACCCTTATATACTAATAAAGTTGAAGGTATCATACGTGAGTCTTGCTTCGTATTAGCTATTTCGCGAGAGAAATGTGGTTTTTGAGGTTTATGGAGAGGATGAGAGGAAGAGTGAAGAGGAATGAGCTGATATGCATTCAATATACCACTCTCTTAAGTAAGATAAATATATTTTTATAAAACGATATTAAGCCAAGATATCGTTAGTAAATAAATGAGCTTTCCTTATATCTTTATCGCTTATAATAACATATAAAATATATATCTGTAAAAAAAAGATCATTGTAAAACAAAAAATAAATAGTTGGGGAAAAGACCATTTTGTTGATATAATGTAATAAAAAAGATTTTTTCATTATAATTTTAGAGAAAAATATATTTTAATTTTAAGCCGTGTTTCACTGGAGAAATGAGATGAAAAAGAATTGATTATTTGAACTAAAGAACTGATTCCGTTATTAAACAAATTGTTTTACATAAATTATATTCCTAAAGTGTGTATTTATAAAGAAGCAAAAGATATTTACTACCTTTATATAGAATCTAAAAATGAATGTATTTCTATAATACTCAGTTAAAAGAAATAAGTAAAATGAAAAAATATACTTTGCACATTTATATTTATTCTAACAATTTATTGTTATTGATTATTATCCTATATAGATCCAACTATCCCCCTAATATAATAAATTTGTTTATGTAAAACATTTCTAAATAATTTTTTATAATTATTATTATATTAATATTAAATTATAATTTATTATTTTATTACAATCTATAGGAGAGTTGAAATATTTATTTCCATTTCTTTTTTAAATTTGTAAAATGTCTTATAGAGAAAAATATATTATATATTAATTATTTTCTGACATTACAACATACAACCACATATATATATTATATATTACTTATATATTATAGTCCTACCATAATTAAGGTAATGTCTATAATATTTACGATTATATAATATATATATAAGATTCCAGAGATAATCTTAAGATGTGTCCACATTTAATACAATACCAACACAGTATCTATTTATTTATGATATATATATAGATATAAGTTTATTGTTCTATATTATATTATATTACACTACTAATTACAAAAGTTCATTTAATATCAAGTATAGTATAATATATTATAAATTATATATTATAATTTAATAATAATATATATTAATATAATTAATAATAATTTTAATATATAATAATAATATATATATTAACTGTGAATATTAAATATAAAATATATTATAAATATTTTAAATATAATATATATATATATATTATATAATAATATATAATATATGTATAGTATATATATATATGTATATAAATATATTTATATATATTATATATATCTTATATTCACTCATCACTTTTTTGGCTTAAAAATGTAGTAGAGACCATGTAATAAAAACGAGTTAAGTGATAGTAAGATGCTTATATATATATATTTAGGCACAAATAGAGAGAAATAGAATCCTAAATTATAGATAATATATGATTCCTGTAGTTGAGCTCTATATTCACATCGTACAGTAAAGATTGATTTATTATTAGAACTTTTATTTTATATTCTTATTCACGTATATTGTTTTTTAGCGAAACTGATTAGAGTACTCAATATATAAATGTAAGATATATATAGTGATTAGATATTTGAATGAAGTAAAGTTACTAATAGATATAATTTATTCAGTGAGTTCTTACTGGTAGTTTATTCAGCTATACATTATAATATATTACTATAAATATAATTATTAATTATTAATATTATTATTAAAATGATATAATGTAATTATATATAATAAGATATTATTATTATTAATTATAATGTAATTATTATAATATTATTAATTAATATTTAAATAAGTGTTAGAAAGTTTTTGTATTTGTAGTGTATGCTTTGGTAGCTTTCAAGTATCACGCCTTATTTTCTTTAGCCCCTAAGGACCTAGCTGCTCACCCCTTCAGCAGCTCTAAAGTAAGTATAATTTATTTCAGATCTATGATAAAGTTGTAGAGATTATTATGATTAGTTTAGGTTATTATTAATTATATTTAAATTATAGATTATAAATAAAATTATAATATATTATTATCTAATAATATATATAATAATAAAAATTATATAATATCTATATAATATATTTATATAATATATATAAGTATATATATAATATATATATATATATATATATATATATATTAAATATATATATTAATATATATATTAATTAATCATAATATATAATATATATATATATATATACATTGTTTATAAAGTAAAAAGTTCGAAGTATAAACAATAGTTTCTGTAGCGCTATTTTACAAATACCTATGTACGTAAATAATTAATATATATATATATAAATTATATATAATATTTAAGTAACATTGAGTTTCAAATGCTATTCAATTTGTGTATGTAGGTATTGATGGGTATGCGGGGGTGTAGTCATGCTAAATTGTTTATTGTTCGAAGAGCTCAAGGGTAGGGCAACCAAAAAAATTTAAATATATTTAAATAAAATAATATATATTAATATATTTTTTATATATTAATTTATATATTTATATTATATATATATATATAATAATAATATATATATATATTATAAATCATATAATAAATTAATATATTAATATAAATAATAAATATATAATTATATAAAAATAATATAATATTAAAATAATAATATATTATTAATATATTATATCTAATATATATATATATATATATTTATATATAATATATATAATTATTAATATAATTTATATATAATAATAATATATTATATATTTAGAGTGAAAGGGGTTGTAGAGGGGAGAGGATATTGAGTGATGTAGATGGAGTAATATAAAATATATTTTATTAATTAGAAAAAAAAATAAATAAAATATTAAGATTATATATCATATATATATATATATTAATATGGGATGAGAGTAATGTATTATTAATTGATGAGAGGGTGTTTAGTATTGATATAGTTTTAATATATGTGGGTGAAATTGTGGTTAGGGTTAAGTTGGTATGGTTAAAGGGTATGAATTGTGTATTAGTTATTATTAAGGATTGATGTATTTGTATATTGTTGAGTAGATTTAATTAGTGAGTATCACTAGCGCTATCAAATAGAGTATAATATATAATATATAATATTATATATAAATAATTAATAATAATATTAATATAATATAGTATATATTAATATATAATTATATGATTAATAAGTAGTTATATATTATATATATGTATATTATATATATTATAAGCATTATATATATAATATTATAGTATATATATATTATTATATATATAATATAAAATATATTTTGATAAATACATATATATATTTAATATATATATTATATATATATAATATTATATATATTAATAATTAAAAATAAATTATTAAATATTACTATCATATATATTAATTAATAATATATAATATATAATATATAGTATATATAATATATATAATATCAATAACATATTATAATATATATATAATTATATATGAATATATTAATATATTATAATTATAACTATATATAAGTTAATAATTATATATAGTAATATTATAATTATTAGATATATAATATAGTATATAATTATAATATATATTATAGTACTGTATTATTATATATATTATATTATTATATGATATATATATATATATATGTTGTTTAGAAAGTGAAAGTGTGTATAAGTGTTATAGTGTATATTATGTAATATATATTATATAATATATTAATAATAGTAGTATGTGTATGGTTAGTATTAAATGAGGTTGGTAGTGTAAAGTGAGTTTGTAGATCAAGTAGTAGTTTTAGAGTGTTCGTAGTGGAAGAATATTAGAGGTAGTATTCTTATATTATAGGATATAATGTATATATAATATAATATATTTATATAATTATATCTATATCAGTAGCCATCATACTAATATAATATAGTATTATTGATATAAAATAAAATTAATATAATAAAATATATATATATTATAATATATAATATGTATATATATATATATAGTATATAACTACTATATATATATAGATATATATTATATATATAATTATATATAAATTGAATATATATTTACATATTTCAAATAATATATATATATATTATATATATAGTATAATATATTATTATTATAATATATTATTAATAAACTTATACATATATATATATATTATAATATTTTTATAATATTATATATATATATAATCAGGCCCGGACTGGGAATTTTTTTCGGGGGGCTGCGACTTTCAAATTGAAAGTTAAATTATAATAGTAATAAATATATATTATATTATATAATTATATATATATATATATATATATATATTATACTAATATATATATAAATATATTATATACAGTATAATATATATTATTATATAATAAGTATATATATTATATAGTTTTAACCTAAAAAAATATGCAACAAGTGATTTTCACATCAAATGATAAGAAATAATAAGATGGTGAAATATATAAATATATATTGTATGTTTATATTAAATATATTATATATATTAATATATATTATTTAATATATATATATTATATATAATATTGTATACATAATTATCATTACATACAATAGAAATAATATAATAATAGAAGAGATAGATACCTTTCTATATATAAAAAAGATAATAATTATAGTACCTTTCATTATTAATGATTTATATAGTGTATATAATTATATTTTATAATCTATATTATAATATATATATATAATATATATAATATATATATATAAATATATACATATATATTAGTATATATAATATATATATTATGGTTTTTTTTGTTGGGTTTCGTTTTAGTGGTGGTGTGGTGTGTGTTGGTTGTTTGTTTGTATTTGGGGTTGTTGTGCTGTTTGTTGTTGGTGAAGTGTGAATGTCTGTGTGGTTGGGTTGTTGGGTGTGTATGGTTGGATTGTTAGGTGTTTGTGTGGTTGAAGTGTTGTGTGTTCGTGTGGTTGGATTGTTGGGTGTTTGTGTAGTTGAATTTTTGTGTGTTTGTTTGGTTGGATTGTTGGGTGTTTGTGTGGTTTGATTGTTTGGTGTTCGTGTGGTTGGATTTTTAGGTGTTCATGTGGTTGGATCGTTGTGTCTTTATGTGGTTGGGTTGTTGGTTGTTTGTGTGGTTGGGTTGTTGGTTGTTTGTGTGGTTGGGTGTTCTTATGGTTAAATTGTTGGGTGTTTGTGTGGTTGGATTGTTGAGTGTTTGTGTTCTTGGATTGTTGCGTGTTTTTGTTGTTGGATTGTTGGATTTAGTGTGGTTGGATTATTGGGTGTTTGCGTGGTTAGATTGTTGGGTGTTTGTTTGGGTGGATTGTTGTGTATTTGTGTGGTTGAATTATTTGGAGTTTTTGTGGCTGAATTGTTAAGGGGGTTAAGTGTTTGGTTGTAGGGAGGTTGGGTGATTTGATCAGTGTGACTAAGGAAGAAATTTAATTGATAATAAAAATAAAGTGATTCTGATAAATGTCGCATTCGTCAAGATTAAAAAAAATTTATTTATAAATTAATGGAGCAGAAAACATTACTGAAATAGACGCCAATAGTTATAATGGCAGTAAAACTCAATTGGTCAATTTTGCAATTTTCACTGCCTCTGTTAAAAGCATTCAAGTATAAGAAAAAAAATCGAGGAAGCAGCCAAGAAAGCGAGAGAGAGAGAGAGAGAGAGAGAGAGAGAGAGAGAGAGAGAGAGAGAGAGAGAGAGAGAGAGAGAGAGAGAGAGAGAGAGAGAGAGAGAGAGAGAGAGAGAGACAGAGTAGAGAAAGAGAGGGAGAGAGAGAGAGAGAGGCAGAGAGAGAGAGAGAGAGAGAGAGAGAGAGAGAGAGAGAGACAGGCATTTCCTCATGCTCATATAAATGACATTATTATATACAAGATGTAAGAAATTTTCAATACGATTCAAGCTTTATGCTATACAATATGACATTATTATATACAAGCTACTTTCCAGGTATGCATTAAAAAGCGCTTTCGTTCATACATAAAAGAAATTGTTCGTATACCTTTAACATATATGAAAAAGAACGACGCTAAACAATTTTATGTAAGCAATATATATATATATGAATTATATATAAAAAAAAATATCTAAATACAAATCGATATATATATGTTTGGTTAGTTAGTTATATATATATATATGTTATGCCAAACATATATAGATAAAAATAACCCTTGAGTTGATTCTTCACTTACCAGGATTAGATCCCGGCCCTCGCAACGGTATGCCAAGCGTGTTACCACTGACCATGACAAGCTAAAAGATACGCGACTTAAACCTTTGAAAGAGTTCAATAGGAATAAGGACCACCTATGTCAGACAAAGATACCTTCAGCCACGCACCTGGCTTGCACTCGGGTCAGTTGTGGTAATATTAGGACTCCATGTGCGAGACCACTCTAGATCGGAGTTTAATTTGTATAGATGTAATGGCCTGCAATTAAACCGCAGTTCAATTTGTATAGAAATAACTCCTTGAGTGATTCTTCACTTACCAGAAGATTAGATTCTGGGCCCTCGCGAACGGTAGGCGTTAAGCGTGTTACCACTGACCACGACAAGCTAAAAGATACGCGATCCCATGAAAGAGTGCTCTCTATTCAATAGAAAATTCACTAAACTCCGATCTAGAGTGATGTCTCTCTACATGGGTCCTAAAGTTCCTTTGACCCGGAGTGCAAGCGGAGATGCGTGGTTGAGGTATCTGTCCTGACATAGGCGGTCCTTATTCCTCTATTGAATAGAGCACTCTTTCATAGGTTTAAGTCGCGTATCTTTTAGCTTGTCAAATGAGTTGGTAACATCGCTTGGCATACCGTTCGCGAGGGCCCGAGATCTAATCCTGGTAAGAAGACCACTAAGGTTATTTTATCTATACAATTGAATGAGGTTTAATTGCAGTATTTACATCTATACAAATTAAACTCCGATCTAGAGTGGTCTCATTACATGGGTCCTGTGTTACCTTTGCCGGAGTGCAAGCGGAGATGGCCGAGGTATCTGTCCTGACATAGCGTCCTTATTCCTATTGAATAGGGCACTCCTTTCAGGTTTGCCGCGGCTCCTTTAGCTTGTCGTGGTCAGAGCGGTAACATCGCTTCTGGCATACCGTTCGCAGGGCTCCGGATCTTAATCCTGCAAGTGAAGAAATCTACCTCGGCGAGTTATTTCATCTATACAATTGAATCGCGGTTTAATTGCGGTATTTACATCTATATAGTATATATATTATTGTTACATATAGTTGATATATATATTATTAAGAGCATATATAGAGAAGAAGAAGAATATATATAGTTATTATTATTACAACTAAGTTGTTATATATATATTATTATTATTATATATGATATATATTACGTATATAAGCATATATAATATATAACATAACATATATATTATATTATTATATTATTATATATATATATATATATTATTATTATTATTATATATGTTATTGATTATTATTACATATATATATATATATATATTACTATATAGATGCGTATGAGGTGCGTAGTGGGTTATTGCTATTATTATTGGCTATTATTATTATTATTATTATAGCATATTGGTTATTATTGAGTGTTATTATTATTATTATTATTATTATTATTGGTTGGTTTATTATACAGAGAGAGAGAGAGAGATGTATATATATATATATTATTATATATTACATATATATTATTATTATTATATATTGTTATTATAGTTATTATAGTATATTATATACATTATTATTATTACATCTATATACAGCGTTATATATATGTTATGTTATTGTTGTTATACATTATTATACATATTAAGTTATTATTATGCTATATTATTATTAATATATTATTATATATATTTCATGCATATATATATATATATATATTATTATTATTATTATTATATATATATATATATGAAAGAGTATTGTTATATTACGCGTATTATTACTATATATATATTATATGTTATTACTGTTATTATTATTATTGTTTTATTGGTTGTATATTATTATTATTTAATATAAAGTACATATATTATATATATGCATATATTATTATATTACATATGTTATATATGAATGATACATAGCATATATATATATATATTATATTATTAATTATTATATCTCTGTAGATATTGTTACTGCCATTGCTATAATATTACAATATTATTATTATTATTATTATTACATACATATAGCATATATTTAGGAAGAAAGTGAGTTATATATATATATATATATATATATATATATATATATATATATATATATATATATATATATATAATATTTGTGTCTGTGTGTGGATAGTTTAACTATTTTTTGTTTTCAAGCTCTCATTGTAAAAACGATATTTCTAAATAAATAAAGAGAAGGTCATACATATTAATTTAATAGTTTCCTACGGATGGAGTAAAGCTTTGAAGCACTACAAATATTAACGTGAATATAGCAATCAATTTACCAGCGAGTAAGATTCCTTCAAATGGAATATCAATTCCACGCTCATTCTTTCCAGTTTCCAGGTATATATATATATATATATTATATAGCTATATATATTTTTTTTTACATATAATTATTATTACATATATTGTTCTTATGAGCAATATCCTTGGCTAGCGCTATAATTCATCAAAATATATACATAACATATATAGTAAGAAGATATAGCATATATAAGATGCTACATATATATATATATATATATTATACATATATTACATATATATATACATATATATATATATATATTATATCAAAGCGGCGTGGCCTTTTTTGGGGCAGGGAAGGCAGAGTAGGCAACGCCTACTTGCCTTAGTGAACCCAAAAATATTAAAAGTCAGTATATATATATATGTTAGAAATATATATATATATTATATATATATATATATTAGTAGTTATATATATATATATATATATATATATATATATATATATATATATATATATATGTATGTGTGTGTGTGTGTGTGTGTGTGTGTGTGTGTGGGTGTGTGTGCGCGCTGAAGGCTCACAGATGCTTCGCCGCTGACTGAAATTTCTACTCGATTCCCTTTTTAATATTAGCGATTGCGTGGCACCCTTATTTCTCTTAAGTCAAAAATAGTTCCTTTCCTATATATGGATAAAGGTAACTTACATTACTTGCCGACCTGACTCATTAGCAGTCATTTTTTAAAGAATCCCAATTTAAATTACATTAGCAAGAAATAATAATAATATATTAATAATATAATAATAATAAACTAATTAATTATTTTATAATAACTTGATCATCTCTTATACCGACTTATTTAATTCATAATTTCATTCTGCCCAACGAGAAATCTGGTTATACTTGTTGAAACAGACTCCTTCTAGGCTAGTAGCTAATTTGCCTTGGCAGACCAGTAGTTTTATTTTCATGTTATTAGTGAGAATGTTTCTGTGTGGAGTTGGGAGTTAGTAATATATAAAATATTATTTAATAAATATTAATTTAGTACTGATTTTGTGAGCTTTTAATAAAATTGAGCTCTTTAGTTTTATAAATACGGGATATTGAATATGGTATTCGATTTAAGTTTCATTAAAAATTCTTTCCTGAGTGTTGAGTGCTGCAGGCCCATATATAAATATATGCTACATATATGCAGAGTTATTATTATTATTATTATTGGTTGTTGTTGTTG
Source organism: Trachelipus rathkii (assembly GCA_015478945.1). NCBI lineage: Eukaryota > Metazoa > Arthropoda > Malacostraca > Isopoda > Trachelipodidae > Trachelipus > Trachelipus rathkii. The sequence goes on from JABUQX010041617.1 coordinate 26,057, forward strand.
TTGGCGCATATGCGCTGCTATTATTGCTGCTGCTTGCTATATTATAGCCATATTACATATATTATTGGTTACATTATTATTGTTAAGTTATTATTGCGCTATACTGATATTAAGGCGCGTGATGGGTTGGCTATTAGATGCAGGCGTATGAGCAGCGCATATTGGCTGCTGATATATTGTTGATACATATTATATATAGATATATTACATATAGTACAAAGTACATTATTATATTATTATTATTATTATATATATATATATAAGTATAGTATATATAAGATATATATATATATATATATATATATATATATGTTATATATAAAACGTCCTCCCCCAGGAAGGTCTCCGACCTATCAGTGGGACCCATCGAGAAAGGTCCTTGGGTTCACGGGCCTAACGACTAAATCCGCTGGCTGGCCAGGCCTATCGCGATGCCGGAAGCAGCTTTCCCATTAGTAGCAAAGCACGCTACCAATGTACTCATTAATGTCTGAGTGAGACGAAGCCAGAGTTAATAGAGAATAGCCTCACGTTCTCTCGCTCCACCCAGTCTCGAACCTGCTGGGCCCTCTCGCTTGCTAAGCGAGTGCTCTACCACTGATGTATGATATACTTTATATAATATATATATATATATATATTATTAAGAAGTATATATATATATAGTATAGCATATAGTATAGAGAGAGTGTTATATATGGCAGGTACATAGTTATTGCTATTACTAAGTTGTTATTATATATATACATATATTGCTATATATATATATGCGCATATATTGATCTTGCCTACCCGGGCCTGACCAATGATCCGCCACTGACATATACATATTACTACATATATGTTACAGATATATACGATATAGTTATATACATGGCTAGCGGGTGAGCAGGTGCGCAGGCGTGGCGGGTTGGTTATGCTACATATATGTATATATATATATATATATATATATTATATATGCTTTAGCCTGATTTTCGATATTGACATTCACATTCGCATTTGCATTCGCATCCGCATTCGCGTATTTTGCAAATAAAAATATTCGCATACGCATTCGCACTCGGACACATGCGAATATTAAGCTGTATATTTGGACTTGATAGAAAATTTAGCGACTTTTGTGATCGGTTGACCAGAATCTGGGTTGACTCATATCGACTCGATATCGTGAGGGTAACTTGAGTCACGCTAGGAGTCTTGATAATTTACTGAATTTAGTAATATTGATAAATTTGTGCGTGTGTGTATATATACACTTAAGATCGAAGACATCAAAAGCTAAAATCTTTTTGCTGTGAACTAAACCACTAACTGCAAGTCTCACCCGTGAAATATCAGTTACGTATTTAATTTAATTATGTCGAAATGTAACCTATCTCCAGATGGTGTTCACTCTGTCATAAAAAATGTTGGTGCCACTATAAAAGAAAGTTTTGTTTCTTCTGGAGTGGGTAAACAAATTGCATCAGTCATTAACTGTCACTTACCATTAAAAATGACTTGACATCTCAAACATCAGTCAGTTAAGTCCTCAAAAGGTAGGGCAATTAATTGTCTCACATTTTAGTTATTCGACCATTACTCGAAAAGAACTAAAGAAAATACAGACCATAATTAATGTTCCACAATTTTCTGTGACACATGACATTACCACGAGCTGGAACAGGCTCTGAAAATGATGATAGGGAAGCAAAAGAAACTTAATGAATTTCTCTACTTGTATAGTCGCTCTAATAATAAAATAAATGTATTAGCGTCTAATGATAATTCTATTCTAACCAACTACACACTATAATATATTAATATATTCCAAATCTTTGAGTTGAAGATATCACCAAGATAATCTGCTAAAATTCCTCATCAGTAGAGGATGTCATTCCTCTTAAAAGCTCTGAAAAAAAGTATTAGTACCCTCAGACAATGACAGTCAAGGTAAAATGATAATGACATAAAGATTAACAAATGATTTGATTTCACTGAGAGCAACGACTTGTATTCCATAGCTATGTTTTTGGAGCCTGGATACAAAGAAATATTTTCCACTCTTAATTTCTCTCGGAGAGAGTTAAAGTCATCGTGGGCCAAAAATTTGAGGAAATTCAATAACACAAGTCTGAAATACTTCAGGAAATGCATAGAACAGCACAAACATTTCTTCAAAACGATCCACAAGCACCATTGTCACTGACGTCATGAATACAATCATACATTCAAGCAGTGATAATGAAGAAGATTAATTGTCTATGCAGACATCAAAAATCGTCGTTCAAAAAGTGAAAGAAAGTTTCTCCTAACGAATATCTTCTTGTTAGTGAATAATGCATGCTGAGACATCCTCATCTTTCACAGTTAGCAAGAACTTTCCTTGATTGTCCGTCATCAAGTGTTGCTAGTGAACGTCTTTTCAGTGATGCCAGTCTTATCTATGATAAAAAACGTAGCATATTAAAATCTAATAAAGCTGGAAAAAAACTATTATTTCTGAAGTATAACAACCCAATAATTGTTTTCAAATATTGTTTATTATATCAACTGTAGCTTTATAAACTAATAAAGTTATTTTCATCTTTCAAATGGCGGGGGTTGGGAAAACAAGTTGGAGGGATGTGTGTATGAAAGAGGGGTACTTCCCCATTATATTAGATACTGGAAAATTAATGTATGTTATTTACATTCATTTTTTGATGGTTGTACATTTCTTACAAAAAAAGCATATAACACAATTATATCATATAATAAGTGGGACATCCCCGACAATACTTATATAATGTGGGGGCTGGTCTTTGAGTACTCAGCAATTACGGGATGAGAAAACCGGGAGCTTTAAAAACTATTCCTTGTTTCTTTTTGGGAACTTAAGGTTTAGTGGTTAGAGCGCCCGGTCACTGTTAACTCAGCGACGCGGAGTCCAGGTTCGAATCCCGCTGATGGAGAGTAAAATCTCCTTTGACTCATTCATTCAATGAACATTCGCAGTGGCAGTAACAAATAATAAGAAAAATAATTAGGATTCATTTTCAGTATTCGTCAAATTTTAAAAAATATATATTCGCATTTACGAATATTAAGAAAAACTTCGCAATCACATTCGCGAATATTCGAAAATATATTTAGTCTACCTCTAATTAATATATATAGTATATATAGGGTACTGTTATGGAGCATATATGGCAGCAAGTAAGATATATATGTTATTATATATGGCGCGGTTGGTTGTTGGTGCTATATTATGGCAAAGAGAGAGATATATGCTGTTATTGGTTATATATATATAAGAGCATATATGTATTTATAGTATAGAGCAGCAGGTGGCGTTATAAGATATATATATAGTTAGCAATATATATATATATATATATATATATATATATATATATATATATATATATAGCAGGTATATATATTATATATATATATATATATATATATATGGACAGAGATACTGTACCACTCTATAACTTTAGTATTGAAAAGTGGGATTGCTTTATTGTTTATTTTGCATGAAATTAAATAGAATAGTTAATTTTCTTCTATGCCAATGAGACAATAAAGGTAAATAATAAACTTTAATATAGGAATAATAATGAAATGCATAATTATTGAATTGTTACAACAGGTACCTCTATATGCCAACTTCTCACTGAGTGTTCTAACCGAATCTCGACTTGATGCCGGTGCCCAAAGACTGAGAGAACCGCATCTAATCATATTCATCGCCGCTCTCATTGGTCAATTTAAATGCTTTTACTAATTTAAAGTGCCTTGACAACTAATTTACATTAGCTTTATGTGATTGATAAAAATGCATGAGAGTATGGGAAGTCAGTCTCTTTACAAAGTGCATGTCAACCGTGTATGGCACACATGCCAATGCATACACTCAATAATAATACACATGAATGATCAAATATCAGTGCATATATATATATATATATTATGGTAGCATATATATATATATATGTTGGTAGCATATATTGTTGGCTAGTTGGCTATATATGGGCATATATATAAGGTTGGTTGTTGTTATTCAGTAAGTAGCCAACCAGTCATCTATTGAGGCATGGAAATGACTTACCAGATAGATAATAAATGTAAATGTTATTTTTCAAAGTAAATATTATTTTCATTTTCAATATTTTTTTATATTTATATATATAAGATATATATAGTATGAAAGATATATATATATAGCATATATGGTATATATATATATTGAGCAGCATATATACAGCAGCAGTATATATATATATATATATATATAAATGCGCTTGAAAAGCGGATCCAATTATGAATTAATAATAATATAACATGCCCAGGTAATTTCCTGTAAATTTGTCGGATCAATTGCGAGCATATTATCAGTATTATATAATGTTCACATCTCTAGGCCAATCAAATTGCGCCAAAAATGTATAGTGATATAACATGGCTAGCTCATCTATAGATTTGTCGCTGAAGCCCTATTTGAGCGAATTTGTTTCTCATATTAAAGCATAAGTACTTTAAAATTTCGTTCAAACTTCGGACTTCTGAAATATAGTAAATTATTAAAGAAATTATAAATTCATAAATTATTATTAGAATCAGTGAAATACAATAATAAATTTTACTCTTTTTACAAAAATAAGTCAATTAAAGTTCCTTACTTTGCTATAATATACATTTTATAAAGTACGAAATATAATGAAACAAGCTTAAAATATTGGCAAAATTCGTTTTCCTTGAAAGAAAAATGTATTTTAATGGGAAACTCTGTTTAAAATAACATATATCTATTATTATTTATTATTATTATTATTATTATTATTATTATTATTATTATTATTATTATTATTATTATTATTATTATTATTATTATTATTATTATTATTATTATTATTATTATTATTATTATTATTTTTATTATTATTATTGAAATTTAATATGAATTTGATTTTTTTTGCTTTTTTTTTTATTTTTATTCTTCCTTTCCAATTCTAATTTAAAAAAACTACTTCGGCCTCGCTCTCTCTCTCTCTCTCTCTCTCTCTCTCTCTCTCTCTCTTCTTTCTTTCTTTCTTATATACAGAGGCAAGAGTGGAGAGCAGAAGAGCAGCAGAGAGCATATATATATATATGTTATTATATATATATATATATATATATATATATATATATATATATATATATATATATATAAACTTTGATAAGGTTCCCACATGTTAGATGAAGAAGTAAAGGAAGAAGGAAAAGAAGCATAATTTGGTTCATTTTTTTTTTTTTTTTAGTTGTCACTACTCACTGGGCAGAGCTCCTATTCAGGGAGAGGGTGTTGCACACCAAAGTTTCATCAGCTAGCGCAAAATTACGCAGATAGCAGAACAGACGCAGGCTTGTAAGTGAGCTAGATTAAATTCGCCAGCAGGGAACACAGAAGATGGAAGAGAATTTCCACAGAACAGAGGTGGCAGGAAGAAGGAAGCACCGCAGCGAAACTAGCCTGAAGTTACCAAGATCCACACAAAACTCAAGATACAGCACCCTTGTGCTACGAGTGGTGTCGTAAAGGTGGTGGTACACGGGTGGTAAGTTCCTCGAGCACCTGCCGCTGTGGCGTACCTATAGAAAAAGAGATAAAGTACAACATGGCGCCGCAAAGATAGAGGTCAAATGAACTGGAAAGTACAGGACAGTTTATACATTTTGGCTTTTTGACTCGACCCTGTCCAAATGCCGGGTGAAACCAGAGCCCTAAAGATATGAGAACAGTAATCTATACAAGGGCGGATGAGACCCTTTTGTTAGCTAGAGTACCTCAGAGGTGATAAAGTCTCTGCAGTCCAAACAGAACTCCAGTTTCTTTGAAGCCGCCCGAAAACGTTGTGATGTGAGGTTTCAAAGACAGTTTTTGTTTATGTTAAGGCCAAGGATGTTTATATTGTCAACAGGAGAGACGAGAGAGCAGTCGAAAGATAGTAGGAAAGTTAGAAGGTGCTTTAGAGGGAGATTTGTAGAAGTGGAGTTTTTAAAGAATTGAATTTCACAAGGTTGGAGACGACCCCAATCAGAAAATTTAATATCCAGACGATGCATCTAGAAGTAAAAAAGAAGGAGCAGAATTGAAATGAGTTGAAGAGAGTGAAGGGTCGAGTCATCGGCATAAGAGTGGATAGAGTTAGATGTAAAGTAGGTGAGAAGATCATTAATGAAAAGTAAGAATAAAGTAGGAGATAAGACCGAACCCTGAGGAACACCACTATTGACAGAAAAAGAAGAAGTCGCCTCATCAACAACATCCATCCGATATTGAGCGACTTGAAAGAAAGCTAGACATAAGTAAGCAAAGAGAAGGGAGGAAACCCAAAGGAGGGAGCATGGGAGAGCAGTGACGCGTGCCATACCCGGTCAAATGCTTTGGATATGTTGAGCCACCACGCAAGTCTCCCCGTAGTTCCTAAGAGCGAAAACCATAAATCGGTTAAATAGAAAGTATATCGCCAGTAGACCTTGAACGCCGAAAGCCGTACTGATGATCGGAAAGAAGAGAATGAGATTCCAGATGGCCTAAGAAGTGAGAGAGTTAAGAAGTGTTTCAAAGATTTTAGATAGAATACAAGTGAGAGCTATAGGGCGATAGTTAGAAGGATCAGAGCGGCTTCCTTTTTTCGGAATAGGTTGGACATGTGCGTGCTTCCAACACTGAGGGAAAAGTGCTAGTATTGAGACATAGAGAATATAGCTGAACGAGGGGCGGGTCAGCATCGTAAGCACATTCCTCAAAACGGGAGGAATGCCATCTCGGGTACCTGCCTTTCCTAACGTTCGGCAGATCTCAGGAGCCCGTGTATCCGATCAAATGTAATCACAGGTAAAGACATAGGACACCTGAGAGGAGAAGGAGAAGGAGGAGGAATGCCAGAATCGTCCAAGGTTGAGTTAGAGGAAAATAGGGAGGCTGAAGAGATTGGCCTTATCTTAGAGAGTTAGCAACAGAGCCATCAGATCGAATAAGAGAGGAAAAAAAAGATGATTTACAGAAATTGTTAGAGATATGCTTTTGGCAAGAGGCCAGAAATATTTGTTGGTAGGAGATCCAAGATGTTAGCGCTCTTTCGCATGCGGATCGTTCACGCGGCTGATCGTTGAGTATCATCGAAACGATTTCTAGCTGAGTGAAAATTAGAGAGTGATAGGAGAAAATTTTTTTCCACTCCCGATACGCACTGTCTCGCCTGAATGGCCAGAGAACAAGCACAATCGAACCATGGATTATGAGGAGAGAAAGATTTAGTCGAAGAAGGAATGAACCTGCTCATCCCGTCAACGATTACAGCTCCCACCTTAGTGGCAGAAGCCGAAGCGTCATCAGAGTCAAAGCAGTCATTCCACTTATAGTTAGCGTAGAAGCAAGGCCCCCCAATCAGCCCGATCAAAGTGCCAGAAAAAAAGCATAGGGCAGGATGGAGCTGTTGGAGAGAAAGTATTGAAATTAAGAGATATAAGGTTGTGGTCAGATTTACCAATAGGAGCGAAATGGTGTATTTATAGAGAGAAGGACTAGTGGTGAAACATAGGTCAAGTGTGTTCAAGAATTGGTTGGATTAAAGAGTAGTTGTGGAATAGAAAACAGTGTGTACAACTAAATGGCAATAAGTCATCATGGGAAATAGTGAAGAGTGGTGTCCCACAGGGTTCAGAGCTGGGGTTACTATTGTTCCTCATATATATAAATGATTTAGACCAGGAGACTTAAATGCAAGGTTTCTAAGTTTGCATATGATTCCAAAGTGGCCACCTCAGTTAGGAAAAATGAAGGGATGTATAAAGATTCAAAATGATTCCTTATTAAACTACTTTGCAAGCAGATAAGGCAAATGAATTTATATAGTAAAATTCAAGTTCTTCCCCTAGGTTTCAAAAAAAAAGTTTTAACTGAAATATGAGTGGGGTTTGGCTGGAGTTTGGGAAAAAAAAAAAAAATATAGGTGTAATTATAAGCAGTAATTTGAAAGTAAAGACTCCGCTGCTTGGAAGCAACACAAGCTAATAAGATGTTACACAAATCGCAATGTTGCTTATAAGAGCAAAGAAGTTAATAAGTAAACTGTATCATAGCTATAAAGGGGCCAATACAGAGTATTCCCAAACAAGCTTGGGCCTTTATTGTGTTGTTGACTTATATGCCAGAGAGAGTGCAAAGTAGAGCAACAAGGATGATTTCTGGGTTTAATGGTAAGAGCTATGAGAGAGGCTGAAGGAGTTAGGAATATTTTCAGTAGAAGGCGATTTCTCAGACGGAACATGATACTCCTACAAAATTTACACTCTATTGATACATGGAGATCAATAAATCTTTTCCATAGTAGAGCACGGACGTTAAGACCAGGGGCATAACAAGAAAATTACAAATGTTACGCCATCTTGATATATTAAGTTAATCTCTTCCAGCATAGAGTTGTTAACTTTGGAATGGTTTGCCAGAGGTTGCATATAATCGAGTGATAGCGCATATAGCAGCAGTTGTTATATATTGTTGGTTATTATTATATTATAGTGCTATTATTGTTATATACATATGCTATATTATACATATATTATTATTATGGCTATTATTAATATACATATATATATATACATATTATTATTGCTATGCTGTTATTATTAATGCCTGAAAATAGGGAATCAAACCGTAAACATTTGACCGCTGGAAAACGCCACGCCCTCGCCACTGAATATATATATATTATGCATATATATATATATATATATTATTATATATACATATATATATATATAGTTATTATTATTGTTATTGTTTGTTGGTTATTATTATATTATTATTATATTATATGTTATATATACATATATGGTTATTATTATTGGTTAAATAACAAGTCCAAAAATAACAATAATTTTTGAAGAAAGGAAATTAACTGCATATAAAGCTTTTCGTAAATACATCAAAAACCGACCAGGAAATTTTAAACTACATATTGGTTATTATTATTATTGTTATGTTGTTATTATATACGTTATTGTTATTGGTTGTTATATAGTTATTATGAGTATATATTATGTTATATATATTAGTATATATATTATTGTTATATATATTATTATTATATGCCATATATATATATATATATATATATACATATTGGTTATTGTATACATACTTATTGAAGAATAGTAATATGCATATTGGCTGGTTATATTAAGTTATTAATAGCATGAAAGAGCAGCGTTGGTACATGGTTGCTGTTACATTATATGATATGGCATATACATAGTTGCTATATTACTATAGCAGTATATATATATGTTATATATATATGTATATATATATATATATATATAATTTGATATTGGTCTTCTTTTCTTATGGAAAATAATTTAATTGGCGAACAGGATGACCAAAGAAGTTGAACCAAAGTCATAGAGATTTATTATAATCCAATCATTTAATATCGACGTTTCGAGTCTATGAAGACTCCTCTTCGAGGATACTGAAATATTACATATGCAGAAATTAAAAGGTCAAATGTGTTAAATTAAAAATATATTATATTAAATATAAACAGAGGTAAAGTAGTTAACAAACAAATAATGATGGGAGATATATTTAAAGCTGATATGAGTCCGAATCTGAAAAATATAAAATAAAAGACCAAAAATATGAAGCACAAAAAAATAAATAAATAAGTATATAAATAATTGATATAATGAAATCCCCATAACTTTGGTTTTTCCTATTATATATATATATATATATATGTTATATGCGTAACTATATATATATTTATATATATAAGATATATATATAAGTATATATGTATATATATATGTATGGGGCCAAATATATATAGAGAGAGAGTATAATGTATATATATATGCATATATATATATAGTTATATATATATGTAAGAGTTATTGTATATATATATACATTTATTTATTTATTTGTTTATATATTATTGTTATATGCATATGTTATTATTATGCTATATATATATATATGGTTATATACATATATATACATGTTAAGGCGCATATATTGGTGCAGTATGTTATAAGAGTTACAGGCTATTATATATATGGTTGCTGGCGCTATACAGTTATGCTATGTTATATATATGTAGTTATAAAATATTATGCTGGCTACATATATACATATACATCAGTGCGGCTGCACCGGAAGAATACACTTGTGCAGGCATTTATATATATATATATATATATATATATATATATATATATATATACAGGTATATATATATATGCTATATATATTATATATATATATTAAGTTAATATAGCTTAACGAAAACATCGAAAACATATTTTAATAATTATAATACGTACCTATTTATTTGTATGAAAAGCTTGTTTTCATTATATTTACCAAATACTTAATTTTAAATCACATTCCAATTGAGTAATTTCTTAGGCCTATCATTTTTTTAAAATAGAGCTCTCGTTTTATAGATAAGTTTTTAAAGCGTTTTTTCTTTAATATAAAATCTACACTTACTCCATTATGCATTATTTCACTTAATTTTATGTATATAATGCTAAATACCACTTAAATAAAGTTATATAAAATTAATATTCAATATCAGAACAATCAGCCTCATTCGATGCAAAAATTTCAAAGAAACTGCCACAAGCCACATATTTCGTACATATTTACGGGAAGATCGAGAACGAAAGATTTCATATATATTATCGATTATTTTATCGATTATTATAGGTAGGACAGACTAGCCCGCTCCATTATAAGTTGACGTAGGAAATGACGTCATTCGTCCGCCTGGGGTAAATAATTTTACTATTAAGATCAGAGTAGGAGCGAGAATTTCTAAATGAATTCAATTATTATTATAGCTATTATTATTGTGGTTGTTTTTCTTTTAATTTATGATGCAAAATAGCTTTAACTTTTATATAAATTTTAATAATTTAGTACATTTTTACTTTATTATTTAATTTCAATTATTTAAAAACCTAAAAATATGGCGGTTGGACTACCTACCCGGCCTACTCTATATATACGCCCCTGATATATATATAAATATATATATATATATATATTATTATATATATATATATATATAGTAAGAATATATTATATTATTATTGTTATATTATATAATATATATATATATATATATATATATATATATATATAATCAGTGGCGACTCCAGTAACTTTTACTACTCGTGCCTCTCTCTCTCTCCTTTCTCTCTCTCTATATATATAGCAGTTATATATATATATATATAGTATATATTATATAAATATGTGTGTAGAGTTTTTATATACCGGTATATATATATATATATATATATATATATATATATATACTTGAGATATTCCTGCTAAAAAGTTTTCTATGTATTAAAACGTTTTCTTTGGTTGTTCATGGTTAGCGATAATATTTATAATATTTTATAATAATTATAATAACTATAATAATTTAACTTCCATTATTGTTAAGTATTTTAGAATTTTTTAAATTAATTTAATTATTTTATTAAATATTATTTGTTATAAAAGTATATATTTATAATGTATAGTATTTAAACATATTATTATAAACACTATTTATAAACAAATTTTGTACTGCAAATTCAGAATTCGGAAACCGTCCGACGTTCCCCGCTCTCCTCTTTGAGCAGAGATGCTTCCATTTTTAATGGGTTAAAAGCGTTATTTAATAAGGGTTATACTTATATTTTTCGTTTTAATTTGTCATAATCTTTTATATTTATTATGTAATAATGTAAAAAAATAAGAAAATTTTATCGTAACATTATAAAATTTGTAAAAATAGATAGTTTCTATAATGTTAACTCGTGCTGAGCACGAGTAGCACGAGTGCAGGAGTCGCCTCTGATATATATATATATATATATATATATATATATATATATATATATATATATATATATATATATATATATATATATATATATATATATATATATATATATATATAAATTTGGTGGTTTGAGGTATTTAAAAACTATAAATTCTTTCCTTATTCAGAAAGTATTATTACTTATAATACTTACCGTAATACCATTATTAATTTTGTTTATTATTATTATTATTATTATTATTATTATTATTATTATTATTATTATTATTATTATTATTATTATTATTATTATTATTATTATTATTATTATTATTATTATTATTATTATTATTATTATTATTATTATTATTATTATTATTATTATTATTATTATTATTATTATTATTAATATTATTATTATTATTATTATTATTATTATTATTATTATTGTTATTTATATAATCAACATCATCATCTCAAACCATTATAATACTCATTATCATTCTCTTAATAATAAAATAAAATTCCAATTTTTTTTTTTTTCAATTTTTTTTTTTAAACAAATTAGTTAAAACTGTCCCTGAAATGTGTTCAAATAATTTGTGTAAAGATTTATTGAGAAAAATTTTCAACTATTTTTCCCGTGGGAAAAAGACATATTTTAACTCGAATTTTTGGGGGCTAAACTTTTCTTTTCAATTTTCATTTTTATTATGAAAATTTAGGATTGAAAATAAATTGTTTGCAATAATTTATGAAAATTTGAAAATATGGGAAAAGTATATATATATATATATGTATATATATATATATTATATATATATATATTATATATATATATATATATATATATATATATATATATATATATATATATATATATATATATATATATATATATATATATATATATATGCAATATATACATATTTATATATGCATATATATTACAGTTATTATATATAAGAAAGAAGAGAAGTATATATATATAGTTATTAGAAGAAGTTACATATATAAGTATATATATATATTATTGCTTTTATTATATATATATATATATATATATATATATATATATTATATATATATATATATATATATATATATATATTAACTAGAATAAAAGGGAATAAAATAAATAATCTATCATTGACAGCAATTTAAAAGTAAAATAAAAAATCTTTGATTTTAGATATATGAAAATTATTATTGTTGCTCTCTTAACAGCAAAAATGACTGATAGCTCCTTTCGTGTATTTTGTGTAGCTATGAGGAACAGTCATTATATATAGGCAGAACTGTACTATTAGTCTTTTCTCCCTTGTAAAATTGAGAAAGTAAGTTTTGGGCTTTTTCAGAGTAGAGAAATACCTTTCTGTAATGCACGTTGTGAGTGAGATAGATGCTAAAATCCTTAACTATAGAAATGTGACTGTATTGATCAAGTATATTAACAAAATTCGTAAAATGATTAACAAATATTAAAGGAAGCATTTTACTAAGATTGGTAAGTACGGATCTGTGACTCACGAACTTGCTCTGTAACTGGTTTGAAAAATCATCAAGAAAAGAAATTGCAATCGTTTTATTTCTTTTCTTATTATATTGATACTGACTAGTGTCATACTCATTTCTTCATAAACAGAAAGTAGTTCTGTTGCACGTTTCACAATGCTTGAAAAATTTTCATCGATGTTTACGCAAAATTTTTTTTAAAAACAAGTATCCCATTTTCAATATGTTTGAAAGCAGTTACTGTCACTTATGATGAAGATTGCAATATAATACGTAATGGAAGAGTGACGAAGAATAAAGTTAAAACCATAATTAAACTTATAACCTTTTCGCTCGTGATTGCTAATTACAGATTTCAAAAGATTTGAGGTATTTGAAGAAGGTTCTATATGTTGATTACATTTCAAACTTCTTTAAAACTTCAACAATTGCTTTAGAAACTTCTCTAAATCGTAGCAATTCATCGTAACTTTCCACTCACCTTGTTTCGTAGATTCGTGTCAATTTTGTCCATTTTGCCTCAAGAAAAATGTTTCCTATTTTATAAACATTACTCAGTTGTTTTCACTGTACCAATAAAGTTTCTAATGTGTTGTACTCCGTATGAATGTCAACAGCAATGAACATAAAATGCCGCTGGATATTTTTGACAGCTTGAATCTCTAAAACCTTTCTTCATTACTGCTGCACCATCATACCGTTATTCAATCATAAAGTCACTATTTATTTCAAGCTTCGTAGTACAGCCTCTGCCACTAAACCCAAGTACTCTTTACGACTGACAAATATGTTTTCCTCATTTCTATTAATATATAATCTTAATTAGATTTGGTTATTATTATTTATTATTTATATATATTAAAATTAAAAGACTCGAGTCATCAAAAAATTTTGGACTCCTAAATAATTTCGAGGGAGTTCAGACCCCCTAACCTCCCCCTGGTCACGAATATATATATATATATATATATATATATATATATATAGGATAAGGCAGTATGTGAGTTGTTATATATATATATACTAGTTAGTTATATATATATTATTATATAGTATAAGAAAGATATATATATATATATATATATATATATATATATATCGTGAAGATTTTATTCATAGTGAAAATGCTGAAAAGAAAAAAACAAGAAATTGTTTTGTCAATATTTAAATGTTGAAAATAATTTACATATAAGATTGAAAATTTAAATTTAAATCAAATTTTAAATTAAAATTTAACAAAAATTTATTTTAAAAAATAATAAATTAAATGATAAAAATAAAAATATGATAAATTTAATTGGAAAGGTCAAAGGTTGGATAAGAATAGATTGAAGATGTTATTGTTATGAAGAAGACAATTTGCTAAGATAATTTTATTATACAATTTATTGATAATAATCTATATGAAATTATAGTATATATATATTTATGGTTATGTATATATGTTACATGTTATAGCTACATAAGGCTGTTATTATTAGTTATATGTTGTTACAGCAGCATAAGGTGCTATATATATATACATATTGAAGGCTACAAGCATATATATATATATATATATATATTTATATATATATATATATATATATATATATATGTGAGTTGTTGTTATTGTTATTAAATATTATATATATGTTAATAATATTATTATGCGTATATTGTTATATTATATGAGATATATGTTGTTTAGAAATATATTATCCTGATAAATATTATAAAGATATATTTATATATATATTTTTATATATACATATTTATATTAAAATACAGCATATAAAGAAGATATATATATATATGTTATTATATATATATAAGTTATTACATATATATATATATATTATTATATTATATATATTTATTTATATATATATATATATATATATATATATATATATAATATCTAGCGTCCTCGTCGAATATTTTCCACCTGTTTTTGTACAATGTATTTCAAAGCGAACATTTTAATTAACTTTGAAAAGATAAAGCTTTGTCCACACTAAAACAACAACAAGGGACATTTTGTTACGAATTGTTACCGGATGTTTCAAACAATGTTCAGCAAGTATTAACTCGTTGAAACTAGCAACGAAATCAGTAGAACATTTGATTTTTATTTCTGTTTGAAGGCAATATTCTAGCAGCAAGATGTCCACACCGAACTGTTGTAATGTGTTTGTTGTATTATTTATCGTGAATAGAAGCACTAAATGATAAAAACGAAAAATAGAGGTTCGATCAGATCTTCAAGACTTATAGAAGAAATTGTTATGCAAAAAAGAACTATCTCCTATTTTAATGTTAAGGGTGTTCACATTTTGTATAACTAGGTCAAATAATGTTTGTTCTCGATACACCTGGTCAACCTAATTTTTAATTTTCAATTTTATTTCTATAACACCTGCCTCTTTCTATAACATCTTTATTTCTATAACATCTGCCTTCTTCTATAGCAACTTTATTTCTATAGCATCTGCCTCCTTTAAGTATCTTTCTTTGTACTTCAACATTTATAATTTTTATTCATTGGCTCCATAGACAAACATATTTTCTGTGCTCTTTAATTATTTTAATAATTTGATCGTCATCCCACTTCGCTATTTGAGACATTTTCTAGCAATGTTTCAACAACCGAGATGCGTTATGCACCCAACGACAAAGTGTACACACTGAAAGAACATTTATTTCAATTACGGCTTGATGCCATGTGTCTTCTATTTTTCTTTGGTGTTTCCCTATCCAAATGAAAACGAGGAATAAAGCTGCTGCATTTGTTCCTAACAACAGAAACTTAAAGAAACATTCTGTAACTAGCGGCAACAGCTGGCAACCTTTTTTTTAGGGAACACGAAACATAAACAGATAGTTCTTGTTTCTTCTTTAATATGGGCACAGGATTATATTTGAGTTTTATTTATGACCCAATCAATAATTTTTCTGTTTTATGACTTATGTTTGTCCTGTTTTAAATTTAGTTTATAGTTCAATCTTAATTTTACAATTGATAAAATTTCCCTTTTTTAATTATATATACTTTCAGTATGCTATATTTTCTTGTTATATCTTTATTGTAATGTAACTCCTTTTTGTTCAGATGAAATACCCAAAGAAATGTCCTAATTGATTATTCATATTATTAACTAATATCTATATTATAAATAACATGTTGAAATGCAAGCTATGTTAAGTTATATATATATATATATATCATATATGTATATTATATATAGCATATATATATATATTATATATAGTTACGATTATTATGTTATTATTATGTTATTAAGCTATTGGTTATTGTTATATTATATCTATATTATTACATTATTATTATTATTATACATATATATTAGCATATATATATATATTATATATATTTTAACAGATAATGCTATTCCACCGCCTCATATTAGTGCTAGTTATATGGTTGCTACATGCTATATTATTATTATGCTATATATATTATTATTATCATAAGAAATGTCCTAATTGATTATTCATATTATTAACTAATATCTATATTATAAATAACATGTTGAAATGCAAGCTTGCTTTCAGTCTCTTAGAAAGATACAATCCATCGGCATCTATTTCTGTTTATCTACCATATCTACCACTACTGATGGGTAGGGGAACCAGCCAAAACCAAAATGTTCTATATTTTATATAAACTCTAAAGAAAATCATCAATATATTATTTTATTTATATGCGAATCCCTTCCTGTAATTCTGTGTATATTTTAATTACGAAAATAAGCGAAGAACCTTTAATGATAGTCTGACTTTATTTTCCTTTAAGCATCGACATTAATTATATTATTTAAGCCGGGGAACCAATCCCGACATTTATAAACTGGCCATTTAATTCTGGGTTGTTATCTTGGAAATGAAAGTCATGCGAAATGTTTGTGAGGTTATTAAAGGGAACAGGATTAAGAAGATAAAGATAAGGAATGAATATAGAGATATATATATATATATATTATATATATATGATATATATTATTATATATATATTAGGTATATATATATATATATTAAGTTGTTATATATATATATATATATATTAGAAACTTCATTTTTTAAACCATTGTAATAATAGCGGATATATTTAAAAATGAGTTTGAAAGAACGCCGATTACAGATCTATACAATTCGTTTAGTAAAGAGACGAACTACAAAGCTCTTTAATTTCCACCCTATGGATTCAGGTGCGTTCGAGAACAAAGACGATCACATTTTTCTTCAGCCTCAAGTTCGCAGTATTTCGGTAGGAGAGATATCTTTATTAATGATATTTTTTAAAATTTATAGTCGTCCTGTTAAATTTAAAAAAAAAAAGATGATATATTATAGTCGGGTATTGTCATTAAAAAATATGATTCTATGAGTCTATTTAGGTTTTTTGACTTTGAAGCGAATAGGCATACAGCCTTCCAGTTAATATTCTGATCTTATCTATGCTTTATTTCGTCACATAGATAAAGATCATAATATTAATTGGAGGGATTCTGCATTCATATTTACTTCAAAGTCAAAAGACTTAAATAGATTCAAAGAAGCATATTTTATAAAGACATTACCCAACTACAATATATCACCTTTTTTTTTGAGTTTGACAGGACGACTATGAATTTAATAAAATTTATCATTAATAAAAGGATATTGTCCTCTCATTCGCCAGCAAGGATGCTTGAACTTGGGGAGGAGTTTGAGAAGGAGAAAGACTGTTTTTGTTGTCATCTTTGTTTGTTGTATCAGAGCTTAACTTATCATACTTTTTTCCCTTCGATCTATAAACTTAAAATTAAAAAGAAAATTAGTTCATTTTCTTTTTCGCTCTGGAAGAGGTTGGCATTTTGAAATGTCTAACGAAATGCCAGCGTTCTATCTCTTAATTAAAGTTTTTAATATACCTTATTCTCCACGATTACTTATAATGATTTTAAATAAGTTTTCCATAGATACAGAGTACGAGTGATAATATAGTCTCTTAAATTATGTTTGTTAATATATATATATATTATTAGCAGCAGCATATATATATATATATATATATTATATATTATTATATATATATATATAGTATATATTATATATATATGTAGGTGTATATATATATATAATATATATATATATATATATATATATATACATATATATATTACAAATAAAGAAGATAAACTGAGCATATTGTTGGTTGTTATTATTATTGTTGTTATGTATTTCATATTACTACATACATGTTGCGTATTTACTACTCGAATAATAGAATTCATATATTATTGTATTATTGGTTGCCCCAAGTTGTTGTTATAACTTATTCTCTTTTGAGTAGCAAATCTCTCTCACGCAAGCTTTTTCCAGGTCGCTCGTTTGTTCGCTCTGTAATCTATAAAAACCGTTATAAGCAATCTGGTAGTTAAACACTTCATAGGAGGGACCTTGTCTTCCTTGGGACGTGTTTACGTTATTCCGGTTCAAAGATCTGGTGAAACTTTTTAATTTAAGAAAGTTGAATCATTCATCTTTTAGGTATCCATACAATTTAACACGTGACAACTTTAATTTACATCTTGACATTTTAACATTAACATGTATGCATGATACTGATGCGGTATTTTATTATATATATATATTACATATATATTATTATTATTATATTATATATTATTATTATATATATTATATTATATATATATATATATATACATATTATTATTATTATTATATTATTATATTATTACTACCATTATATATACATATATATAATATATATTATATACATATACATACATACATATTATATTATATATATATATATATATATATATATATATATACGGTTTGATTTAAAAAACTCTGCGACAAACTCAGAGGGCTGATAGAGCAAACGATAAGGAACATTTATTGTTAAATAACCTATGTTGTATGACGCTTCGTTTCAAAGTTACGGACGATTGAAGGTACACTAGTTTATGTTGTGTGACGAGTCGCATGTAGGTTACCGATGATTTAGGTTACTCAATTTTAATGTGCTTGTGCGTGCGTACATGTGTGTACACTTAACGTCCTTCGGAAACCTTGGTATTGCCCAATTCATCGTTGATTCAGTACAGTGTAGGCATCGATTACGAGTGGATCACTACACTCTTCCCGAGTTAACCGACATGATAATGTGTTACGGTGCGGCGAAATGGACGAAGAGCGCATCTCATGACGGGAACGGTTTCCACGCAGAAATCACTCCCACCTCACAATGTTTGCTCGCCTTCGTCAGCGCCTTCGAGATAATGGGACACTTTGTCCCCGGTGCATTGGTGAGGGCATGCTCGGTAGAGTCCGACAGGCAATGGCACGGCGATGTAACGAATGTAATCAGGTACAGGGCAGACACTTTGAACACCTCCTGTAATTTTCCCCAATAAAATGATTTTAACAACAAGCTACCATTGTTTGCTTTACAACCTCACGGTCAAACACATACGTTGTTTAACAAAATATCCTTATTGTTACCTCTATCAACACTCTCGGAGTACACAGATGTACGCACGTACACATACATAACATTAGAATACCCAAAATCTCCGGTTACGAAGTAACGACGCGTCAAACAACATCACGTGGTTGATCTTACATTATCCGTAACTTTGAAACGAAGCGTTATACAACATACTTATTTATCAAATGTCCTTATCGCTTCTGCTCTATCAGCCTCCGAGCTTGCCGCAGAGGATTTGAATCAACCCTTAGTATATATATTAAGGTAGTATATATATATATATATATATATATATATAGCATGGCAGCAGTACACATACATATATGTTGGCTGCGGCTGTTGTGGCTGGCGCTGGCTGGTTGGGTTGCTTATTGTTATTGTTACTGCATATATATATGCCATTATTATGATATTGCCAGCTGATATACTATTTGGCTGTTACTAAGGCGCTGGTTGGTTGGCTGGTTGCTGTATACATATACATACACAGGCAAAGTTATTGTTATATATTATTATTATTATTGCCACACATAGCGCGCATTCTCTTGCATTGTTGCTAATATATATATAGTATGAAGAATAAATATATGCCACATTATTGGTTGTTATTATACATACAAGTTATTATATATTACATTGAGTTATAAGAGCGGTGTATACATATTATTGGTTGGTTATATGAGTTTACATACATATATATATTGCTGCTGTTGATATTATTAATAGCAGCATATTGTTGGATATGGTTATATACAGTAAATATATATATATACATATTATTATTGCTATTGTTATATATATATAGTTATGATATGTTGTTAGCTATTATTATGTATATTAAGTTATATATATATTTATATATCTATATATATTATATATATATATATATATATATATGATATATATATATATATATATATATATATATATATATATATATATATATATATATATATAATGTATTTCTAATAAGTTTTCATGGATGTTAATCTGATCTGTACATCATAGCCATTCCTGAAAGAGAGAGACAACCTCTCAAACATTTTCAACAATGTTAAGATTATGTAAATACTTTGAGAAACTCTAGAACCATCTTTCAAAATTTTTGAAGTAAATTATTTTTCCTTTTAAACCTGATAAATATTTAGAATAAATAATAAATATTTATTTATTGTTATTTTTCTTAAACACAAAAAAAGCATAATTAGTATTTAAAGGTAAATAATAATTTATCTTTTGTATTTATTTATTTATTTTTATTTTAATTTTTATTTTTATTTTCCAAACGAAAAGCATAATTTTAATCTTTATTTATAATCTCATTTTTATTTTTTAAAAAAACATGAAATATTTTTGACAACTTATTTAAAGTTTATAAATTATTTCCAACTTTGTAAATATATATTTATTTTCAATATAACTTCTTTTTTTTCCTTATTATTATTATTATTATTATTATTATTATTATTATTATTATTATTATTATTATTATTATTATTATTATTATTATTATTATTATTATTATTATTATTATATATATATATATAGGTTTATTCATTACTATTATGAATATTAATATTCACTATTTATTATTATCATTTACCATTATTATTTTTATCATTATTATGATTTTAGAATATATATATATTGTTGGTTATGTTAAGGAGAGTTATGAAAGATATAATATATTATGTTATATATTAAGTATATGGCTATTATTATACATATGAAGATATATATATAGGCGAGTTATATTATATTTTATATATATTACATATATATATATATATATATATATATAAAGGTATGTTAAGTTAGGTATATATATATATATATATATATATATATGTATATATTATATATTATATATATATAAGGTATGGTATATATATATGAGCATTTATGTAAATATAGAGAAGTTTAGTATGCAGCAGTTTTGGACATATTTGGTATGTTATTATATTTTATTGCAGATATTATTATATATATATGATATATATATTATTATTATTATATATTATATGTAAATATATATATATATATATATAATATATGTTATATATATATATATTTGGTGAGGTATATATTATTATTATTAATATATGATATATATATTATATTATATATTATTATATATATATATTTTTTATATAGTATATATATTATTGTTATTATATTATATACATATATATATGTTATTATATAGATATATATATATTATATATATATTATATGATAAGAAGATAGGTATATGATATATGTATTACATATATTATTGTGATATTAAGTTACATATACATAAGACATAAGTATGGCTGTTAACTTATATATATTGCTTCCACTGAATTGACAGGTAGACAGGACGAGCAAGAAAACAAATTGATAGACAGAGAGTGACGAACAGTCATAGAGACAAACAGAAAGACGTACAGGCTGAGAAACAGATACACAAAAACAGACAGAAAGACAAAGTGACGACAATACGAAAAAGAATCAGAAAGACACATATAACAGACATAGAGAAGAATAGACTACAGGATACACAAAGGCATTTTATATCAGCATACACAGAAAGAGCAAGTCATACAGACAGAGAGACATCAGACAGACACACTTTGGGCCCAGACAGATACAATATTAGCCACCAAACAGAAAGGTGAAAGGAGACAAAACAGACAGAGAAGCTAACAGATAAACATGACACAAGACAGACAGACTCACAAACATACAGACAGACTGCCATTCACTCACACAAACAGACAGATAAAAAATTAGTAAAAAGGGAATATATAAGAAACATAAATTAAAAAAATCGAAATAAAATTATTAAAAAGTAAAAAATTAAACCATGAGAAAAGAGATGAAATGAGAGAGAGAGAGAGAGAGAGAGAGAGAGAGAGAGAGAGAGAGAGAGAGAGAGAGAGAGAGAGAGAGAGAGAGAGAGAGATAGGAGAGAGAGAGAGTAGAGTAGCAGAGAGAGAGAGAGAGAGAGAGGAGAGAGAAAGGGGAAAGAGAGAAGCGAAAACTTAAGGGAATCTTCCATTCATCTTCTTCCAAACTATTTCCTTCCTTCAGGAAAATAAATCTTCTCGAAACGTACAACTGCCCATCGCTTATAGTATTATGAGGTCGATACCCCCTTTATGTGGGTACCCTATGCCTTTCATAATAATGAAGTCTCAATATTATATTTTTACTTTTATCTTGACTCACGGCATTTTTTGCATGGCATTTTTTCATTCGCAAAGTAACCTTCCGCACCGTACTGAATCGTACCGTTATTAAAGGTCGTACACCAGCTCCGTACCGAATCGTACCGTACCCGGAGATAGTACACCAGCACCGTACCGCACCTGGAGGTAGTGCACCAGCACCGCACCGTCCTAAGACGCTGAAATTATATGCCGCACAGTACCGCACTACAACGATGGGTCGGCGGACCCTATAACTTGGTCCAGTATGCTCTCAACTCTCTTCTGATTATATTATTTTCCATAGATTTTTTACTGCTGACTACAAAGACCTTAATTATTTCGTCACTCCTTTGAAACAGCTGTAGTCCCTATAACAATGATATTATTATTATAAATGTTTCAGCATTAAATTAATAAATAGAATGGCAATAATAACGATAAAATATTACATTAATAAATATAATAATATTGATATAATATTACGATAATGAATATTATTATAATGATATAATATTAGCATGATAGATATATTGATAATGATAATTATATAAAATTATGCCAATAAATTTAGTGATAATGATGATGATATGATATTATCGTAATTAATATGAAGATATAATATTATGATAATAAATATAGTGATAATGATAAGTATATACTATTTTTTTTACAGATAAACACCACCGCTCACGGCAGAGCCCTAATCTATTAGGGGTACCAGATTAACGTCCGAACAGGACGGGAGCAAAGCCTAAGAAGAGAATAGTCACATTCTCCCACCCGACCAGTTGAGAACCTGGGACCCTTGGTTTGGCGAGTGCTCTAACACTGAGCTACCGGGCGCTTTTTGTATAAATTAATATGAAATACAATATATATATATATATATATAT
>JABUQX010041617.1:55000-57388 GCA_015478945.1 Trachelipus rathkii
CTCCTCTCTCCCTCCTCCTCTTTTTTGTATAGTTCCGAGTAGTATTCCCTCCATCTACCCTCGGCCTCCTCTGTCTCATCCCTCCTCCTCCTCCCTCCCTCCTCTCCTCCACTCCACTCCATCGCCTCCTCCTCTCCTCCTCCTCCTCCCTCTCCTCCTCTCCTCCTCCTCTTCCTCCACCTTCATTTATTTCCTCTCTTTCTTTCTTTTCTTTCTTTTCTTTTCTTTCTCTTTCTTTTCTTTTCTTCTTTCTATTTTTCTCTTTTCTTTCTTTCCTTCTTTCTTTCTTTTTTTTATTCTTTTCTCTCTCTTTCTTTTTCTTTATTTCTTTTTTTTTTTATTCTTTCTTTCTTTCTTTCTTTCTTTTTTTTTTCTTTCTTTTTGATTGTTTCTTTTTTATTTTAATACCTTATATTTAATTTTTACCTATTTATTTATCCAGACGATCTCAAAATAAATTTTTCATTTTTTTTTTTTTTATTTTTATTATAAAAGTTTTTTTTCCTGCTTTTAAAAGTAATGTTCTTAATAGTTCCTTACTGTTCGCGGACATTAAACGTTGCATGTTTTTTCTCCATTATAATTTTTCATTGTGAGTTTTACACGAACAAAGTGACAAGCTTAGTCCTATTTTTCTCCTTTCTACATTCTTATCTTCTCTTAAACTTGGGAGAGAACACACGAATACACACACATATACAAAAACACCTTAATATATATATATATATATATATATATATATATATATATATATATATATATATATATATATATATATATATATATATATATATATCATTACAAAAAAAAACACCACAATACTATTAAATGTCACTCGCAGGAACGGGAAGGCACCTAACCCCATGAAACCCCACACCAACACAGACGACAGCAACAGTGTAACTATGTAACCACCCCGCAGAGAATTCGCTGCAGTATTGGGGCCGTCACTACGATAAATTTAGGAAAACATAAACCACGTAACTAAACCTGAAAGATGGGGTAGGCGTCCGGGGGTATAAACGAGCGAGGAATACTCCACCTACGAAGCGACTCCAATGCTATTAGAGTGGATAGTGCGTCAACTGTCAAGAGATCAGTGCGTGCAGATAACAGCACTCCACGCCGAAGGACATGGGTACCGGGCACTTGGTCGACGGTTCGGTGACCCAACGGTACCAGGAAACCCTGACACATGATCGCCGGCGAGGACAAGGTAGGCCCAGGGCCATGACACCCGTGGAAGACCGATTTATACGTCTGCGTGCATTACGAGAGCGCCACACAACGGCACGACATCGGGGTAGCCACAGCTGGCGAGGCTGACGGCACCAGGGAGAAGGTGGCAATACAGTTCCTCGACGCCTTGTGGAACATAATGGGACAGTGCTGCAGGTGCCGCCGTTTGGAGGTGGGTCGGCTATGGTCTGGGGAGGCATCTCTTTATCGGGGCCTACGGAGTTGCATATCTTCGATGGAGGCACTCTTACAGCCGTAAAGTATATCACAGATATCCTCGAACCATATGTCGTGCCATATGCCTCCTACATCGGTGACTCTTTCATCCTAATGCATGACAATGCAAGACCACACAAGGCCCAATGTGTGAACGACTACCTTAGGATGGTTCAAATTACGGCGTTGGAGTGGCCAGCATATAGTCCGGACCTCAACCCAATCGAACATTTGTGGGATATCCTGAAACGTCGGATCCGACAGCTGCAACCCCCTCCACGGACCCTCCCGGACCTGCGACAGGCACTGCACGACGTATGGGATCAAATCACTGTCCAGGACATTCGCCCACTCATCGAGAGCATGCCAGGACGGTGTCAGGCAGTCATCCGTGCCAGAGGGGGTCATACACGGTATTGAGACAGACCCAACACTCCCCGCTGCCGTCGCCGTACGTACCAACATTGTGTGTTTACAGCGCCGAACCTCCGAACCCTACTGCGAGACCCTTTGGCTGCACCTTGGCCTCCCACTCTATCAACCTGCGGTTCTGGGGAGGAATCCACCATGTTATTGTCATTGTCCAGAAAAAGTGTCTTCGCGTTCTTCAACCTTTTCTACCCTTCTTTCGCCACGTATCCTTGTGGTGCGTTAATTTGAGTAGTATATATATATATATATATATATATATATATATATATATATATATATATATAAGAAGATATATAATAGTATATAGTATATATATATATTTAGTGTTTTATTTTATTATATATATATATATATATATATATATATATATATATATATATATATATATATATATATATATATATATATATATATATATATATATATTGAAGGGCCTGCCAGCTTAAGGAAGATTTAAGATTTAAAAGTGGATTTTCCTTTGAAAGAACTCAAAGTATAATT
>JABUQX010041618.1:0-18667 GCA_015478945.1 Trachelipus rathkii
CAGGAGATTAATCTCCTAATTTGATGTTCTGTGGCTAAAATCTTTCTCCCTACTACTTATTATTATCCTTTGTGTTTCGCTACTTGCTTCCCCTATAATGGTAACAGATTTTCACGGTTTTTGAACTATCTTACTACTTCTCATGAGACCTGTTACTGTCTTCCCCATCCAAATGCTGAGGTCCTTCATTTAGGGGATTTCACACGTACACTCACACTGGAGTGGTTTGGGCTCGCTCTCAACACTTGATGTTGGTGGGCGAGGAGGCCAAGAACATTCAAGTATTCTCAAACGATCTGGGAACAGTTAATTAAGGAACCTACCCATATCCCAGTGGATCGTCCAAACCAATTCTTGAATACGCTTTGCTTTATGTTTTCACCACTACTCCTTTCTCGCTTATATAATACACTTTCATTCCCTCTCTCTCCCTTGAATATTTTCTGCCTTGGAAACATGAATAAACACAATCTCAATAGAATTAACTTTAATACTTTTCCATGCGGAGCTTCCTCCATCCCCAACGTTAATTTTCTGGAACTTTAATCTGTCTTATATTGTGTGGTATTTGGTAGTTTTGCAAACACTCTTGAATTGAACTGTTTGGACAGCTGGGGGTTCGGTGTCGCCCGGATGAGCGTTGTTTTGGCGTTAATCTACTCGAATGGGATGAGCAGTTCATTCCATCTTCAATAAATTTTCTCTCCCTAAATCCATGGTTCGCAATGGGCTTGTTCTCAGAGCGCCATTCAGGAGAGAAGACATTGGCGTATCGGGCATGGAAAAACTCTCGTTCTCCTATCACTCTTACTAATTTTCATTCTGCTCGGAATCCGTTGCAGGAATATTATTCGCTCAGCCTAAGGCTGTTTCTAAATATGTATGGCGACAACCTGCTTCGGTTCTCCTACTGATACTTCTGGCCCTTCGCCCAAACATCTTAACAACTATTTGTAATATCGTGCTTCCTCCTCTCTATTGTTCGTCCGATGTTCTGTGCTTAACTCCTCCTTCTTGGATAAGGTGCCTACTATCTCTTGCCGTCTTTTTCATCTAATTCTACCTGGAGATCTGGCAGTCCCTCCGTCTCACGTCCTCTCAGTGTTTCATGAATTTTCACCTTGTAATCTAAACGATCGTGTGGCTGGTGATCTCTGAGTTTCTACTTGACGTCGGAAGGCCTAGTGGCCGTATGGCATTCCTCCCCGCCGTTGTTTGAGGGAGTGTGCTTCCGAGCTGGACGCTGTCCTGTCTCAACTCTCTTTACTTTACTCCATGTCTTATACTAACTTTTCCTCAATGCTGGAAGCGCGCCTATGTCTCAATTACCGATCCCTAGTAAAAAAGGTAGCCTCTTTTGCTCTGATCCTTTCACTTATCGCTTTCTTTTCGTCTCTTCACCTCGTTATTCTTCTTAAAATCATTTGAAGACTTTTCTTTTCTTCAATCACTCATTTCCTGATCATGCATGGTGAGTCTCATCTTCTTTCAGATGACCAGTATGGCTTTCGACGTTCCGAGTCAACTGGTGACATACGTATCCTATCTACTGATATTTCATGGTCTGGTGCTGCCCTTAGGGGATCATTGTGTGAGTCTTTTGCGTGCTTGGCTGCTTGACTATATCCAAAGGCCTTAGACCGGGTTGGCAACGTCGCTCACTCTGCTGCTCTAAGTCCCCTTGCGCTCTTAGCGGTTTCCATCTCTTTGCTTTTATCTCCTTGTCCTTCTTAGTGTTCTCTCTGATGGACGCCAATATCAGCTCTTGTTTGGACTGAGCGTCCTCTTTCTCTCCTTTCCTTTGTAACTGTGGTTGTTTTCGCGAAGGTTCCGTGTTCTATTCCAACTTTATTCTACTTTTCATGCCACGATTCGTCTCTCGCTTGTACTTTTCCACTCGTTTCACTCCTCTTTGTTCGATTGCACTTCACTCTCCATCTCTTCTCTAACGTCATTTCTAAATCTGCTCCCTCTTTTGCTTCCTAGACGTTGCTTCTCTCCTTTCAGCTTTCCTGATTCTATAATTTCTTTTGCGATCTGCGATGCCGGATTTTCCCGGTGGGGCACGGGCACTTGTAACAAGATTTAACTCTTTACAAAACTTCATACTTCTCCACATCTCCCTCGATTGAAGTTGAACCGAATACTTTCCTATTTCCTTCCACGGCTCTAACGTCTCTCCTGTGAATAACATAAACATTCTTGGTCTAACATAAACCAACAAATTTCTGGAAACCTTCATATTTCTCATGGTTGCGTAAGGTGGCCCTAAAGAAGCGGGCAGTATCGTGTTCAGAGTTGCCAGGGGAATTTTTTCCTCTGCACGCTACTCCATGTTTATATAAGGCCTATCGTCTCTTGTATTCGTACTTCTCCACATTTGGGGGGGGCTCGCGTCCCCACTTTCATTGGAATGTGGTTGCTAGCTATATAGTCAGAGACTAATACTGTCCCCTATCTGTCAAACTCTCCTTGACTTCTATCGTTCTGCGCGTACACGTGTGGCGCTCAGCTTCCTTTTCTATAGGTACTTACTGCGGCAGATGCCAGGGTGTAGTTGACCTGCTCGCATTTCCTTCACCTTGGCGCCGCCTCAGTTGCACCAAGGGGTCTCTTGCTCTCTGCACTTGAATTCTGCGTGAGTATTGCGAACCCCAGACTTGTTTGTTGGGTGCCTCTTTCCTTCCAGCTACTTCTGCTCTGGTGGAAACTCCTTGCTCTTCTGCGTTTTTCCATCTACTATTTAATACTTCCCTCTTTTAAAAGCCCACGTCCTGGCTCACGCTGAGAATTGCGTTAGACTGGGGATTGGGTGGTGTTTTTTTTCCATGTTTTATTTCCGCCCCCTCCTTGAGTAGGGCCCAGCCCGTGAAGTGGTGGTGATCTGTAAAAAAAAAAAAAAATATAATATGACTATATATATCATATATATATATATCTATATATATATATATATATATAATATATAAAGTATATAATATATATATATATATATATATATATATATATATATATTAAATATATTAATATAATATAATATATATATAAATATATATATATATATATATATAGTATTGAAGGCAACTGGTAAAGACACATACTTAATTCTCGTACACTTGCGGCGGTACCCAGCCGTGCTTGTGTCGCTGTATCGTTTAAATGTGACTTCGCGTATTAAGATCATGCACGTTAGTAAAAAAAATTTATATTTATATATATATATATTATAATATATATATATGATAAATATATATATATATATATATATATATATATATAAAGCCGTTTTTAAGGTTTTTGCATTTGTGCTTACGAAACGTAAAAATGCTCGAGTTTGCGTTCGTTTTTTGTCAAATTTACTCATGCGAAAAATAGTAAGAAATGCTAACAGATGCTAGGAATTTCTTAATTTCTGTAAGGCTATTTCCTGTCCTTGCCGAATTTTTACGCATCGTTCTTACGAAAAATGTGAACAAACAAGATGGCGGCGTGGTAGGCCACGTCTGAATTGATGAATGTTTTCATTCAATAAATCAGCTTAAACTAATTTTTTCCAAATGGGATAAACTCTATCAACAAATAGCTGATCACATTATTTGTAATATAAAGACCAAGGTTTGTTTATTTTTTTTATTTTGTTTATGTTTTTTTAAAAAAGGTTGCTCCATCAACAACAGCTGCATTCCAAATGTTTAGAAACAAAGTAAGCCTTTATCACGAATCGCGGTAGTGAAAGAATTCGTGCTAAAACTGGGCCGAGCCGATTTCTGTATTGAGCGTAAAGCACAATGACAAAATACGAAAACGTCTGAAATAAAGCAAAGAAAACTAAATTTCATATAATATGTAAACGCTTCGTATTATTACATTATGATTAAAGGAGATAAGAAAGCTAAAACAAAAGTTAAATATGTAGTGGGGCTTGCCTACATTCCTATTTTCTCAAGCCCACTAATACTTTACTTGGCTAATTCTTTAATTTCTATCTCCTTTTAGTCATAAAATAGCGGTTCTAAAAGTCCCGCATCACAAGCGCTTGTGTTATTTGTTCTATTGGAAGTTTTGCCATGAAGAAATCCACTTTTCTCCGTAAATTTTCTAGCTTGAGCCTTTATCCCTCTAACCTTTTGATAAACTGTTTACTCGTTTCTCGTAACACTTATGCGCTCTAAAACTACTGCATATGATGTCCCTAAACTTCCTGTTTATGCTCCGGCTCCTTACATGTGGACCTTTTCCAATGAGCTATCACTTTCAGATAGAAACATCCTTGAACAAATAACTTTCCACAAATAACAAGTTTCTTTATATCTTTATTAACAACACAACTCAACTGGCAGTTTCTTTAAGATTAAAAGAAAGCATCCACCCATTAATCTGAAGGACCCATTTTTTACAAATATAAATGGTGGGCCACTGTAAGTCCACTATGTAGGTCAAACTTTCCTTTAACTAAAAGAATGCCAGCATCGACAACACATGGACTTTCGAACTAATCTCCCCACCTCTCAACCAGAGAATTTAGCTGTCAGAGATCACTATGACCTCAATAGGCACCCTATATCTCTTCAAACTTCCCATTCTTTATATATAAAACACTTAAAAATACAACTTAACATCCATAAGACTTCTTTGGCAGCTCCTGATTACCTGAACTAATTGCCTGAGTTTCGTGCAAAAACGACACGATTTCTTACGAGGTTTACTTTTTGTTTTGCAAGCAATTGGAATTAGCTGTTCTTGATGGAACCCGTGTCGATTTCGGATAAAACAGAATAAAAGAAATACCAATGGTTATTTTACAAGAAAACTGATCAAACTGTTTATCGATTTGGAAGATAAATTAGATTTAAAGCCCGATTTTATTCGAATAAATATTGGATTAATTCAAAACGGGCTATCACACCGTCATTTTTTTGTTTTACAGCAACACATTTTTCGTAAAGTAACGATGTTAAGATCAAACAGATCTAGGAAATTCCTTACGTTTTGGTAAGAATTTCTTACGATTTTGCACTAAGTTTAGCAAAAAACGAACGCAAACTCTCGAGCATTTCTTACGATCGTAAACACAAATGCAAAACGAAAACGCCTACATTAGCATACAGTAGGTCAGATAATAGGGAAATTATCAGACAAATTGCGATATATATATATATATATATATATAATATAATATATATATATATATGATATTACTATATATATATATAATATATATATATATATATATATATATATATATATATATGATATATATATATTATTAAAGTGGAGAAATTAAAAAAAAGGAAATGAAGAAATTTTGAAACTTTAATTTCTAGAAAGGGTGAAGTTGCGTTTCTCGAAGTCGTCGTAGTGTTTTACGAAAATTTTTAATTTCTCTCGCCTGACAGGCAAAGCTGAAACCCCCCTTCTAAAATGAGATTCTTGCTTTCGCAATAGTGGTTGATTAAAGTCAAAACCTTTCAACTACCAACAAAACCCTGCAGCAATGCCGGGACACAGTATGTGAGTTATATATTTATATATATATATATATATATAATACTATATATCATATGATATAATATATATATATATATATTATATATATAATATATATATTATATACGGTATATATAATCAAGTTTTAAAGACGCACTGAATGTGTGGTATCGTTAAAGGTTCGCAAAATTTAACCGATACCGGATATCTACTACTCATCAAATTTCCCGATCCGATACCCTTCAAATTGACCGATATCCGAACTGATACCAAATGAGGACCATGGTTCGGGGCAAGTCACTAATATATATATATTATATATATATATATATAGTATATAGTAAATATATATATATATATAATATATATATATATATAGTATATAAAGGCTCAATAATCTCTATTGTGCATCAATAATAAGCCAAATTTTTTATTTGGGCGGTAAGGGATGAACCACTGGTTTCTCAAGAAAAATATTAACGTATTCAGACTCTAGGAAAAAAAATACCATAGAAAATGTTAAAATATCGCTGGAAAATGTTTTTCTTTTCTTTTAATATAAGGAAAAATTAAAAATAAACAACATAAATTGGCTACAAACAAATGTCAAAATAAAAAAAATGTAGTTACTGACGTCTTTTTTATAATAAAAAATTCAATAAGTTTTTCCAAATTGTTTGTGTGAAAGTTTATACAAAATTGTTTTGGGAGTCGAAAGGAGTCTTTTTTTTTTTAATCAATCCCGACTCCTACTCCCAACTTTTTGGGAAATCGACTCCCGACTCCGACTCCTTACCCCTGAAAACGCTCAACTACCGACTCCGACTCCCAATCCCTGGGTTTAACAACGCCTGTTTTTGTGATATTAGTCGCACAAGCGCTGGCGTTAGGAATTACCATTATCTTCAAACTTTTAAAGCTTATGCATTTATATTTCTTGGTGTAACTAAGCAAAATATTCTTTCAAAATAAAAAAAAAAGCATTCATCTATAAAATATAAATAATTTTTATTTTTCAAGTTCCTCCTATAAAATAAGATAAATGATATATAATATAGTATATATTATATATATATATATATATAAGTATATATATATATATATATATATATATATATATATAATTAATATATTATATATAAGCTACTAAGTAAACAAATAATGAAAAATAGTGAAAACGAAAATCATCACTCTCTTTAGGAAAAAAAAAGTTACAGCCCCTCAAAGTTGTTAAAACTCTCATAACTTTTCATTTTTGATCCACCTATTAGGTCTCATTTCAGGCCTCTAGTTCAGGTTATGATAAGGTTTTGTTAGGTATACCCAGAGAAAATCTATGTATACTTAATCAAGATCTTATCATAACCTTGGAACTAGGATCCCCCCTAAACCACGATCACGAAGGCCCACTAAATTTTTTTTTAAAATTAATGGGAAAATTTTAAGACAAACTTTGAGAGGCCATAATTTTTTTTTTTAAGACTTAAATCGTTTCATTTTTTTATATATATGTTTCATTATTATATTTGTAAGTATGTCCTGTGATTTCAATATATATATATATATATATATATATATATATATATATATAAATATTATATATGTTTTATATATAATATATATATATATATATATAATTATATATGTATATATTATATTATATATAAAAATCTCGTAGAATTTTTAAAACGAATTTTTATTACTTTTCATCTAAGCCTAAAAGAGAGCGACGATTTTCGTTTTCACTATTACCTTATTTATTTATAAGGTATTGGTACATCAGCACCACTCAACTAAATATTTTGCTTAAAAACATTTCATATTTAAATAAATGTTAAAATTAATATAAAAAAAGAATAAAATATAAGGAAATAAAAATTCACAAGAAACGTGATAAACACATGTATCTGTGATAACTAGTTTAAAATTCAGATGCTGTGTTTAGCCTATCAAAAGATTCTCAGCCATCCATGAATTTAAACAAATGTTCATTTTTCTTTCTTTCGACTATTTACACTTCACTTAGAATTAAAATTATTTTTTTTAACTGGTTTATTTAAAAGAAAATTTTATTTTCGTTATAAGCTAATTGTCAAGTAAAGAATATATTTTAGAAAAAACTGTTTTGAAGATAGGGACTTTGAATAGGGTAAAACCAACTTGTTAAATAAAGTAAACTAAGACCGTTTTCATTTTTGTCATTTGTGCTTACACTCGACAAGAAATGCTTTATATATAATAACCATGGGCGTAGGCAGGGGGGTCAGGGGGGGCACTTGCCCCCCCCTAAATCTTGGCGAAAAAAAAATTATGAATCTTGTATGTTTGCCAGACGACTTTTTTAAGGGTTTATCAGAAGAAAAACTGAAAAAAATACATCAATCGATAGATAATGAAGTAGTAATTACTAATTAATAACGTATTCTAAGCGTATTATATTATTTTTTCTAAAGTTTTAATGTGTTTTCTTTACATTTTTGGCTTAAAGTCCACTAGCTTTGTGCTTTTATACGCTGCTTCTTTTAGCTTATTCCCGTAGAACTCTCCAGTATAATCGATTAGCAATTTGACGGTGCCAAAAAGCTGTTAATCAATCACGGAAAGCGTACCCGTTGAATATTCAGCTGCAGACAACACATAAAAAATAATTGAGAAAATAAAAAGAAATATAACAGCATTTGAAGACATAATTTTCTGGCGGAACCCATGACTTACCCTTTAAAGAGGTAAAGAAAACTGCATAAGGGAATTTTTTTGAAGACCGTGATTAGCTAGCGCAATAGAAGCGGTGATGTGGAATTGAAAGAACATATTCATGGACAGAAGAATCCAGTCTGGACGTCTCCGATGATTCAAAATGACTTTATCATTTTGTGTGGAATTATCATAAAAAACATGATTATCGCGGTTGCAAAAAAAATTTTGTATCTACTCCAGAAATATTAGCGGATGAAAACTGCGGGAATTTGTGCAGGCAACCCGACAATTAATCTAGAGCATTAAGGTTTTCGATCTTGGAAAAAATGACTGTCGAGAAGAAACTTCTGGGTGAAAGTTCTTGAATTTCTTGAACCATTGCCAAAAAAGATTGATTTGTTTTTTAGAAAAGGTTTGGAAGCCGAAGTTCTATGCGTTGGTCAGGGAGCGAACAGTTGCGCAGGCATTGGCAGGATAAACATGAGGGGTTCAAAAGAAAACTTGCGGGGAAAAAATATGAAAAAAAAAAGTATTATATTTTCACTGTGTAACCATCGGCTTAATTTGGTCATTAACGACCTAAACATTATTCCGGAAAATTTGAAATACTATTGCGACAATAAAAGACAAACTTTTTCAGAGACTCAACTAAAAAGAAAAATCATTCCCAAACTTTACTAAACTTTGGTGAAACCCGTTGGAGCTCAAAATATCCCTAGTAAGTGCTATTTTCCATACTAAATAATGAGTTAAAATTTTTGAAGGCAACAATCAAAACAAAAAAAAAACAAGCTTTTGTCACCATACTGTTCCGCAACAAGACCCAATTTCATTCATTACCTCTTCGTAATAACCAAATATTTTGCTTGTTTGAACCAGTGGTTAGCATTATTCAAACAAAAATATTTACCGTTAAACCAGTACTCTGCATTATATCCAAAGAATTTGGAAGGTTGTCCAAGACCAATGCAAAACTGCTGATCAAAATTAATTGCTGGTCTGCTCTTATCCGCCAATGTTATATACTGCTGAGTTCATAGTAGAACGTTGCACCACCTAGAAAAGTACAATCTCAACAACAAAAGCAAATCATCTGCTGAAACTTCTGCTGAATATGGAAAGCGTTCTGTACTTGTTCTTATCTTGACTCACTTCCATCCTCTTTAGAGACTGGATTTTTAGAAAACAACGTGCCAGCATTTATATTTTCATTTGCTTCCGTTTCTTATGTTAGGTGCTCCCGTAGGCAGTTTGCGTGGAGAAAGGTATAATGTTTTTCCAGAGTTTTATGTCTTGATGTCAATAAAAACAAATACCGAACTGCTTATGTACCCTTACGTGGTGGATAAAAAAGATGGAATAAGCAAAAGTTGAAAGACTTGGAAGCTACTGAAGTTATTAAAGAAGCCGACGCCCTTTTTCCTCAAATCAAAAACCTGTCTATTAATTGCAGATGGTGCTAATCCCCCCGTTTTCAATCAAGTACGCAGTTGAAAGGTCTTTAAGCACCTGCGAAGAGTAAAGAACTTGCCTAAGAAAAAACAATGGAAGAAAGACAGCTTAATGGATCTATGTAGGAGTGAGTATTCAATAAAAAATTTTAGTAATGTGAAAAAATGAACGAATTCGGAAGCAAATGTAATTGCAAAATTTGCTGAAAAATCAAAGCGGTCCTCAATGCTAGTTTAGGATTTAATATTAGTTACCACTCAGGACTCAGTACTCACCAACCCCTATAAATATTATTTAACGTTTCTCAAATAGGTATTTTATTTTTACTCACCTCATGACACAAAAATTTTTAGTTACAACTGTTGTAGACTTGTTCTTTTATTTATTTTATAACCGAAGTAAGCTTTTATCCCTGTGAATATACCCATAAGATCAAATCTTGCGTCACGTCACACACCACACCAACACCACACACTGTCACACACATACATATATAATAAATATATATATATATTATAAGTATATATATATATATATATATATATATATATATAAATATATATATATATATATATATATTATATAATATATATATATATATATATATATATATTAATATATATATATACACTCAACCTTTGCCCCCCTAAATGAATACTGCTACGCCCAATGATAAATACCTATTAAATACTTTCACTAATAATATATATATATATATATATATAGTTATATAATATATATATATATAATATATATATATATATATATATATATATAGTAATATATATAATATATATATAATTATATATATATAAACCACATATATTCTATTTTATTGTTTATTATCTAATGACCCTACCTACTTGTTCGAATATAAAAAATTCCTATATGCTCAACTTAATATTATTTAATATTATTTAGGTGATTTTGACTCCGCCAGTTTTGTTTTTTTTTACTAGTTATGTGACATATAATTGTCCAGAATTTCACTAAATATTCAGAAAAAAGGTCGTCATTATATAAAAAACCTTCTTAGCGTATGCTCGTGTTCAATCAAATTAATAATAAAAGATGTAAAAGAAAAGGGAGGTAAATTGTCCATTTTCCTTTCAAATATTTCAACTATCAACCTATCTTTATTCTTTTTGCCTTATGTTAATCAATTTACCTACTAAGTTTAATGAAAGTGCTAATTGACTAAAGCCTCCGGCTGAGTTATCTTAGGGCTACAAGAACTACCTCAAAGAGCAAAAAATCTTTGAAAAACAACAAACTCAAGGTAAGACTATATAGATACACAATTGTTTCATTTATATATCATTTTTTAGTCATTATATCTTTCAAAGATTTTTGTTCATTAATTTAATCTGTTTTAGATTAAATTTTCGTCAATTGTGTAATCTATATGGGTCTCAATGAACGGGTTTGTTGCAAGCTCTTGATAACTCCTGCCTATCAATATTGCAAATTATAATCTAGCCATCTCCGAGGGTCAGCAATTATGATATTTTGTGTATTATTAGAACAAAATTAATTTAAAATTAAGGTTTATTTGAACATATGAAAATATTAGAGACGGTAGAACCCACATAGGCCTATCGAGACTAGCCTATTGGCGTTTTGGTCCTAAGTTTAGTTACTCCTAGTGTATTTAATTCAAAATTAGGTATGAGAGTTAGAGAAGCAATGCATCATTGCCTAACCATTCCTTTCAGTGTTTTCATAAAAAAAATTCAAGCTCAAACCTAGGCCTAGTAGGCCTAAATCATTTTCAACCTCAAAATTTAAATTTTTTTTTGGTCTTCTGACCTTTTCAAAAATTACACTCTATTTCTTTCAGTACCTCATTTTCAATTTTTTCCATTCCCAAAAATATTTTAAAGTTAGGCCTTGTAGGCCTAGACCAATTTTAACTTCAAAATTTAATTTTTTTTTAGGTCTTAGATCCTGTCAAAATTCAAATGAAATAACTTTAATTTTCATTTTTTTTTCAAGGTTCTTTGTCCTTGGGTTCATTCTAGGCAAATTTCAGTGAAAGATGTCTGACCCAGGCACAGTGGCGTACTAAGGAGTCATAGGGCCCCCCCCGGCCAAAGTGGATAATGGGGCCCCCTTGAACATATATATAAGTATATATATATATATATATATATATATATATATAATATATTATAGATGATATATATATTATATATATAATTATTATATATATATATATATATATATATATATATATATATATAATATATATATATATATATAATATATATATATATATATATATATAGTATGGCTATTTATCAAGATTAGTAAATCTCTTTTTTAAAGGACCTTTTTCAGAGCTTTATTTGAAAAAAAAAATTTGAGATAAATTGTCAGTCTGGATACGAAAAGTGAACTGAGAAGAATAGGAATGAGAAGAAAAATTTAAATCAGATTCCTTCAAAAACATCCTTTTTACCCTTCTGCTTCCAAATGTAATATGACTATTTTACTTATATCAATTTTCCCCCTCCCCCCTCCAAAAAATAAGTATCAATATGAGTTTAAATTGATATATAATATATATAATATATTAATATATACTATGATATATATATATATATATAATATATATATATATATATATATTATATAATATACTATATATATATATAAGTATATATTATATATATATATAAATATATATATATATATATAGAAATTGATAGAATAAGAAATGTATTACTTACCAAAGATTCGTGAATATCTGTTCTCGGCTTGTCAAAATATTAGAAGGATGAATGCTTTATAGTTTACCAAACGTTTTTGCCATCATTGCGATGAATTTATTAACCAATTCTTTCAGATCAAGAGTACGAACATGTTCCATTTTCAATGCTTAATAAAGCCAAATGCACTTAGCCCTTGTTTGGTGCATATAGCCCCTAAGAAAAAAGTTTTATTACTTGATGCTTTTTGAAACCGACTTTCAGCCTGTTGCAGATATTATCTGGTAACGTCAAATACAACTGATCTGCTGTACACACAATTCTGGTAAGCTACTTGCTAAGCAGCTGCTTTCTACGAATAAAAAGTTTGCTAAATCTTAAATAGTTACCATATTTTTCAAATTTTCACTTCTGTAGTCCCCATTAATTCGTTTGAGAGGTGAATTAATTGTTCATAAAACCGGAAAGATAAATCTAATCGTTTATTTTTCTACCCGTTTTGTAGCCTTTTTCTTGCAACTTTTCAATTTTGTACCTCTTCTATTGCGTGCTGGAGCAAGAAATGAAATAACTCATTTTAACATTGTTCATTTAATATATCAAGAGATTTATTGAAACCTCTTATTCTAAAGGCTTTTAATGGGTCTTCAATTTTTTCATAAGATAAAAGCTCATCAAAAAACTTTTAATGCTGTAAATTTGATCGTCTGGAAGTATTTTTACTTCAAACTGCTCAAATAATGTGAGTAACTCCCAGTTCTGCGTCGACCGTCTCACTAATCTTTAAATTGTGTCTTAGCTCACATAAGTTTGATTTTGCTGTCCCAATAGGTAAGTTGCTTTCCGAAATCTGTATTTGGACTTTGCAAATATTTTTTGAGACAGCACTGATGCTTTCCAATACTTTACTTAGAAAACTGAAGACCAGAAAGAAAAACTCAAAATTTTCTAACTGCTTCATGAGACCAAGGGCTTTGTTTCTTTCATTTGACTTCTTACTCATGAAATATCACATTGATATAAGAACTAGCGAAATACTAGAAATTGTTTTTTATTGCTTAGTAAGGAATCTATCTTGGATGACCCCTAGTTTGGACAACAATTTTTTAGTGTTTTTGTGATGCAAACGTTACTCCATTGTCTTGACTCTTCAAAATCTTTCATTGTCCACAGGGATAATGTCAAGATATCAAAAGTTACAGATGATTTCCAACCTATTTCCCAAAAAAACAACCCCACGGCGACCTACACACAAAAACACGGCCACTTCGAAAATAAAAACAACATATAACAATTCCCCAACAAACCATACCAAAAATACCGCACACTATACACATTCCACTAAACACAATATTCCCAACACAAACCAAACAACGACCCCAAAGTCAACCACCAACTACACCTACAACTCCTTTACACATTCTTTCACTCCATAGACAAAATTTACAATAAAGACAATTATTCCCACATGGGGATTTTGCGTCAATAGAACCAATTTCTCCCACACCAACAACACCACCACATTCTCTAACGCCATACAGACCCTATTTACCTCAAACGCAACAAATACCACCGGAAGAACCCGCTTCCCATGAAGCCTCTTCCCACGCACATATAAAATTACCTACACAAAATTTTCAGATCTTACCTTCCACTCTAAAACTATTTCCTTTACAAATACGTATAACACCACCACCACTCTTTCAAAGATTTTCTTTATATGACCCTCTAAACCTACATAATAGAGCTTCTTCTCAAGGAGTACTCAAACCAACACTTGCTCCTTTGGCAGAAATTCCCCCAACCTTACCTTCCAGAGCAGGCCAACCACAGCCTGCTCCTTTGGCAGAAATCTCTCCACCAACCCCTCCAGACATCAGGGTGAATGATCCATCCTACAGACCTTCCTTCTCCTTTCGAAACCCTGATATTCCACACCCCATGCAGTTGCGAAACAGGAAACAACCTGAAATTATTAAGAGAGGTCAAAGAGAATATGTCTTACCCCCTAGACACACATTTCCTGCAGGAAGAAGTCATCCACTTCCAAGACCTCCCCCACCAACATAAAATTTTCTTTCCTTTTCTCTCCCCCAGGGGAACATCACATATTTGAGAATATACGTGAAACATAATAACATCTTTGAAACAAGCACCTCAAAGACTATTTTTAAAAAACTGTCTTCAACAGTTCTAAGGATATAAATTAAAATTAAGACCAGATAATTATAAATACACAAAATCATAAAGACTTTACGAACCAGTCAAACTATATCTTAAATACTAACAACATAATCAAGTTCATATTTTTCAGTTTTAATTAGATCTAAAATAATAACAACATAATCACCCCATCTCAGGATTTTTTTATTTCCAAAAAATCATGCTCAACTTTCATTCGTTTATATCTTAAATACTAACAACATAATCATCCCAAGAAGAAATTTATCCTAATTTAGAATCCAATTACACTAATCCAAATACTCCAGAATCGAAATAAGCTAGAACACTCTTTAAATAAACTTTTTTTCATACCCGAGCCGGGTCCATTTCATACTTTCATAGAAAGGAAAATTGGAAATTCATATTCCAACTAAAATATTAACATTATTTCAGTTGAAATTTCATTAAATCACCTAAAAATAACAAATATTGGAACACTTTTCTTTATCTCGATTTTTTTCTTTCTTATCATAAAAAAACCATGTGGATTAATCTCCCATCGAGGAAACAACATCCACGTGCTTATTTTTATTTTTTTTTGTTCAATTTCCAATTTTCTTTTTTTTTTTTTTTCTTTTTTTTTTCTTTTTTTTGCTGTTTCGTTGGCAATACGAAATAAGTCTAATTCAATTTTTTTTAAATAAAATAACAATACTCCAATACTTGTCTTTAATTACTCTAATAATTTAAATACCAAGAGCAAAACCAGTTTCAGTCTTTCTTTTACCTTTTGTTCGGGTAAATTTTTTTTTTTTTCGTTCAATTAATTTTTGAATTTTAACTAAATCGTTTAAATCAAATAACATTTTTTCAAATAACCTATTTTTAAATTAATACATCTAATGATCTTAAACTGACAAAACTATCTATTCAAATTATTATTATTTTTAAAAGTTTAAACTTTTTTTTTTTTATAAAAAAATGATTAAAAATTTCATATACATTTGGTACAACAAAAATGGCAGACAAGCCACTTTTAAAAACATTTTCCAGATTTTTCGAGTTTTGAAGGAATAAAGTAACTTTTAATACAGACTCAAATAACGATGGTTAAATCAAAAATCACACTTAATATACAT
Organism: Trachelipus rathkii; assembly: GCA_015478945.1. NCBI lineage: Eukaryota > Metazoa > Arthropoda > Malacostraca > Isopoda > Trachelipodidae > Trachelipus > Trachelipus rathkii. Next base: position 15,650 of record JABUQX010041618.1, read on the forward strand.
TTACCTAAAATAATAATCTAAAATACTTTCATAACAAGTTTTAAATAATTCTTGAAAAAAAAATATTTCTTTTCTGAAATAAAATCGGATTATCTAAGATGGCTAACCTGTTTTCCACTGAAAAGTGAGATTTTAAGCCTTTCGTATTAATTTTTTTAGGATGTGTTATAGCAGCCTCTGTGTTCAAAATTTTATTTTTAAAACCCTCTTATCAAAACGGATTTACTGAGATATCTTCCAAGTTTGTTAACGAAATTATCTTGCAAAATCATATGAATAAAAGAAAAATAAAATCCATGAAAGTTGCAACGGTAAAAGGAACGCTAGTTCGAGTCTAGTTTTAATTTTGACTTCCCTTTTTGGTTCGTACCTTTTTTTTATATATATTTCATTTCCTTTCTTTTTTTTTAATTCCCTTTAAATCTAATATCATTTTATTCGTCCTTTCGGAACTATTTGATCAGGAGTACACATAATTATTTTTCCTTTAGCAATTTTTATTTTCCGGCATTAGGAGAAAATATCTTTGCTAGCATCAAACTAACCTCCATTACTCTCGTTTTCTTCCCAAAGTGACGTTTCAATAATTAGATTAAATACTTCCCGAGCGTTCCAACTCTTCTTCTTCGTTACGAAAATCTTAATAGGAGGAAACATTTAATTTTATTTACGGATTTTATATTTATAAAACAATGTAAGAACTCCTCTTAACGATTCACACTTATCATTTTCTGTTTTCTTTAGAAGAATTTAAATTTTGACGTTTCTATGAAATTCAATCCATGTTCTGTTCAAGCCACTGTTGGCGTCTCATGAGGAAATTTAGTTCACGTCTGAGTTTTGAAGTGGAAGGAAGTTTAACAGTTGGATTTCTTATTTATCACAATATTTATGTTTTCTTGTTTTTGTTTTTTTTTTCGAAAGTGCTTAGTTACCCTTTTAGTTTTAATATATTTCATTTGGTACCCACTTCACCAGCCGAATACTCCTTGGTAAGAATTTGTATATATATATATATATATATATATATATATATATATATATATATATATATATATATATATATATATATATATATGCATACATGCGTGTGTGTGTGTGTGTAAGCATGTATACATATGAGTGCGTGAGAATATGTACACGTAATTTTATGTGTGAGTCTGGCCACCGAATAATAATAATAATAATAATAATAATAATAATAATAATAATAATAATAATAATAATAATAATAATAATAATAATAATAATAATAATAATAAAAATAATAATAATAATAATAATAATAATAATGATCATAATAAAAATAATAATAATAATAATACATTAATAAATAGATACAAGACGACATTACTGTCTTGATAGTATTAATAAACAATAATCACTCCCAGTAGTCAATTTTTTCCTTTTCTTTCTTTCGTTTCACTAATTTGAATAAATTATTTTGACTGTCTTTTTTTTTTTTTTGAACGAAAAGACATCATTTACCATTATTCCAGTTTAGATCAGTTTTAAGGTAATTAAATAAAAAAATAATAATTATTTAATAATATCATACTTTTTTGCGTCGTACGTTTGGCAGTGCCCGGAGCTGAACGAAGTCTCCGGATATTTTCAGTAGTGTTAAGTCCTTACCCGAAAACAAGTGAAAATTTTAAATGTTTAAAAACACAGAGTAAACATTTTTATTTTTTTTTTGTATTTTACTCCTTTCAAGTATTAGCACAAAAAAATATTCGATCTCATGCTATATGAAGTTTTGCTTACATTATTATTAAAATTTTAATATTGAACCTTTTGAGTTATTTTTTTGAATTTATATTAAATTTAGATGTTCCATTCATAACTTTTTTTTTAAATTAATGTAAGATAAGGCGTTCGTAAGTGATCTGTTTAAATGTAAAAGTAGTGAAATTTTTTTGGCATGCAGGAATGCACTTCAACATATTCCATAAATTCTAAACTTTCTTTTTATTAATTTTATTTCTTCTTACACAATATTTTTTTACATGCACTTCACATATTTCTAAAGAAAATTTTTTTGGGAGGGGGAGATTGTAATTTTTTCTTTGTATTTTTTTAAACAAATTACACATTATAATATATATGAAAGAACCCTGTGTTATATTTGCTTTAATATTTTTTTCTACTTTACAATAGGAGTGGTGGTTTGAGGATTAGAAACCACCTGGAGATTCTGATCGCAGTAATAAACGATTGAAGTTTGCGTAGGTCTTTGATTCATTCCACCCAACAAGTGGAAGAGGAATATATATATATATATATATATATATATATATATATATATATATATATATATATATATATATATATATATATATATATATATATATATATTATATATATATATATATATATATATATATATATAATTGTATTTGTTTTTTAACATAAATATATATTTTTTATCTTTATATATAATATATGTAATAATATATAATAATAATATATAATATATATATATATATATATATAATATATATATACATATATACATATATATATATATATATATATAATATATATATATATATATATATATATATATATATATATATATATATATATATTTATATATATATATATATAACAATAACTTCTTCTTTATATAATATAAATATATATAATATATATATATAAGTTGTTTAAATTTGTCTTTCAAAGTAATAAATTTGTTCCTTCTGTTCTATTCAGTACTTAATATCCCATTGTTTTTACCCTATTTCTTGGTTCTAATCTAGCATAAAAAAGCTAATTCTATGGAATCACATTTATAGTTTTCAGAACTTACAATATTACGTTCTTAGGATCACGAAAAATAACGTTATAAAGCAATTAAGTATTGAGCTTTTTTTAATAGATGCTTTTAAAAAATTACCATTAACGATTAAAGAAGGAAATCGTTAATCTCCCTACAAATTAACGATAAAACGATTAACGTCGTTAACATTTTTGTTGACGGATTAACGGTTAACGTCGTTAACTTTTCGGTTAACG
>JABUQX010041619.1:0-12500 GCA_015478945.1 Trachelipus rathkii
GTTGTACTTCGTTCATGCCTCAGATTGGAACCGTTTTCGCATTTATCGTACGAAACGCTTTCGCGTTACGCCCTTCACCGAAATGACCGATTGACCAAATTCAGGGGACCAGCCCACCAAATCTGAAATATTGAAGCCTGAATGATAAACTCTGTGTATTAGCCTTAGGGATCTATCTTAGGCCCAGGTGTATGATGACTGTGATTTTAGAGAGTACTCTAATCTGAAATATTGACATAGAAAAGCAGAAACTTGATAGCAAACCTTTTAGGGTTATATCTTAGATGTATACAGGGTAAAATGACCGATTTGACTAAATTCGGGGACCAGCCCCAAATCTGAAATATTGACCTAGAATGATGAAACTCGGTATACAACCTTCTGAGGATGTATCTTAGATGACCCCGGGTGTAAAATGACTGGGGGTGCCCCCAGATGGGGTACTCACCCCAAAATCTGAAATATTGACATAGAACAACGAAACTTGATATACAGCCTTTTTAGGTTGTATCTTAGATGTATCCGGGGTAAAATGACCGATTTGACCAAATTCGGGGACCGGCCCCCAAATCTGAAATATTGACATAGAATGATGAAACTCGGTATACAACCTTCTGAGGATGTATCTTAGATGACCCAGGGTGTAAAATGACTGTGGGTGCCCCAGACGGGGTACTCACCCCAAAATCTGAAATATTGACATAGAACAACGAAACTTGATATACAACCTTTTTAGGTTGTATCTTAGATGTATCTGTATCCAGGGTAAAATGACCGATTTGACCAAATTCGGGGACCAACCCCCAAATCTGAAATATTGACCTAGAACAGTGGAAACTCCCAGTGCCACATACCATATAAGCTACTCACATCATATATGGGTTAAATAGCCGTACACAGCCTAAAGGGGGTCTCTGGGACCCCCAAACTTGAAATATTGACCTAGAACGATGAAACTCGGGATATACCTTTCATATCTAGTACCCATATCATATATGGGTTAAATATCCGTTCACATCCCAAAGGGGGGTCACCAGCCCCACAAAACTGAAATATTGGCGTAGAACAACGAAACTTGGTATACATCTTTCTTATGATGTATCATCGATACAGAAAAGAAAAAAAAAAAAAAAAATAAAAATTAAAAAAAATTAAAAAATTAAAAAAAAAAGTTTTTTTTTTAAAAAATTAAAAAATTTTTTAAAATTTTTTAAAAAATTTAAAAATTTAAAAAAATTTTAAATTTTTTAAAAAATAAAAAAATTAAAAAATTAAACATTTTTTTTTTATCTTTTAAGTTTATAACAAAAAAATTTACGTTTTTTATATAAATCAAACACCCTCAAAAGCCTCTGGAGCCTCTGGAGCCTCTGGAGCCTCTTGAGTCTCCAGATCCCCATCCTCCTCACCCTCCCCCACCTCATGCCCCTCTCCATCTATGATCTAGTGATTCATGTCATATTTTGTATAACATAGCACAAAACTTTCATTTATTTTGTTTTATATGCTTTAAACAATTTGTTTTTACTAAAATTTTACGCTTTTCATATATATAACTTAAGAAATTTGTGTTTTTACATACCCTAAACCTGTAAATCAGTAAATCAAACCACCCACCCCTCCCCCATCCCTATCCAAATCCTGGATATTTATACATTAGCATAGTAATATTTAACAAAATTTTATCATAACCTTGTCTAATTATCATACTGATCAATGAATATATGCTAACGTAACAAAGATCCATACTTAACAACAATAAAGTAAACATAGCATCAACTGAACTAGGAATATAATGTACAACGACAAATCTAACATACCCTACTCATACTTTTTCTAACATATCATGGATGTTTTTACATTAACATAGTAACATTTAACAAAAATTATCACAACCTTGTGTAAGTATCTTACTGATCCAATGAATATATGCTAACGTAACAAAGTTTTCATATTAATAAAGCAAACATAGGATCATATGAACTACGAATATAATGTACACTCACAATCCTAACACATCTTATACACGAATAAGCAGTCAACATTAACAAAGTTCAATACTTAACAACTGTGACATAACTAACATTTGCATACAATACGTAACTTATTCACACTTTTCCAAACATATCTCTAACATATCATTATTATTTTTGCACGAACATAGTAACATTTAACAAAAATTTATCACAATCTTGTGTAATTATCCATACTATTAACGAAATACGCTAACGCAGCAAAGATTTCACATCAATAAAGCTAACATATCATAACCTGATGTAACAATATAATGTATAACATCAAATCGAACATACCCTATGTCTGAATAAATCACTAAAATTAACAAAGTCCCACACTTAACAACAGTAAAGTAACTAACATAGCGCTCGAAAACGTAACCTATTCACACTTTTGTCAAGCATATATCTAACATAGCAATGTTAATTTTAGATTAACATGGTAATATTTAACAAAAATATATCATAACCTTGTCTAATTATCATACCGATCAACGAATATAGGCTAACGTAACATAGTTTTCACGATTAATAAAACTTACATGAAGTCATCTGAACTAAGAAGTATAATCCACACCGATAAACATAACACACCTTAAACATGAATAAACAGCTAACATTAACAAGTTCAATACTTAACAACAGTGAGTAACTAGCAAAACATATAGAACGTTGCCTTTCACATCTTTTTCTTTTGTTTTTAAACTTTTTATTTATTTTTAACTTTATTTTCTTTAAAACTTTTGTTTCAAAAAACTTTTAGCTATTTGTAATTATTTCTTTAAAACATTTTAGTTTTGTTTTTTTTTAAAAAAACTTAATTTTTAACTTTCTTTAAAACTTTTGTTTTTACTAAAATTTGCTTATTATTTTTATGTTTATAACGTAAAAAATTACAAACAATTTTACATACCCTAAAGCAGAAAATCACTAAATCACTGAATCAGTAAATCAAACCACTACCTCCCCCTACCCCATTAACCCTGATCTATCAGGGTGATAGATCCTATTGATCTGTTGACTCCAGTCATATTTTGAGTATCATTCTGGATAAACATAGCATAAAAATATGTTCTTTTTTATACTAACCCTCGAATATGCTGACATTGCAAAGATTTTCACATCAATAAAGCTAACATAACACTACCTGATGTAAAAATATAATGTATAACATCAACCCTAACATATACCTTAAACATGAATAAACAACTAACATTAACAAGTTCAATACTTAACAACAGTAAAGTAACTGGCAAAACATATAGAACGTTGCTGCATCTTACTTTGTTTAAAAACTTTATTTATTTTAGCTTTATTTCTTTAAAACTTTTGTTTTATAAAAAACTTTTAGCTATTTTTAATTTTATTTCTTTAAAACTTTTAAAGTTTGTTTTTTTAAAAAAACTTTTAATTTTAACTTTATTTCTTTAAAACTTTTGTTTTACTAAAAATTTTATTCTTTTTATGTTTATAACATTAAAAAAATTTCTTAATTTTACATAAACTAAAACAATCAAACATTGAAATAATAAAGTTTTCACATCAGTAAAGTTAACATAGCATAACCTGATGCAAGAATATAATGTAAAACATCAAACCTAAGTTCCATACTTAGCAACAGGAAAGTAACTGACATTGCAGAACGTACCATATTCACACTTTTTTCAAACAGATCTCTAACATTATCACTATTTTACATTAACGCGGCATTTAACAAGAAATTTATCACAACACTCGCCAACCGCAAATATGTGCTGACGTACCAAAGTTTTCCATATTAATAAAGCTAACATAACATAACCTGAACACTAGGAATATAACGCACAATGACCCTTCGGAGGGGTAAAGCCCGCTTACACCCCTTCGGGGTGATCCGCAGGATTCACACCCTTTCAAGGGCGCATCCCCCTGGGTTTTCTCTCGGAATGTGTTGCTTTAGATACTCGTAGTTAATGAAAACTGTTTATTCGTAGGGATTAAGTACGTTATGTTAAATATTTTTATGACAGTTGTGGAAATAACACTGATTTGTTAGAGAAATGATGAGTTTTTGTAAGATATTACTGTGTTAACTGACGATGATGTGTTAGAAACGTGAGCCTAGGTTAAGTTTTGTTGAATAATGTTAGGATTTAGACTTTTGATAATGTCTACGTTTATTCACAAAGTTCAAATGATGGTATGTTCAAAAGGTTTTGTCATTCTGGTTATAATCAGTGTCAATTCATAGTTCAAGATGGTGGCTTCTTTGATAGATTGGTCACTTTGTTAAGGGATTTTGTTAGATAATACGGCTTTACCTGTTGCTAATATGCTCGAAAAAGTGGGAACATATCGAGTATTGTATGATCTGTTAGCTAGTTTACCTTGATCAGTAGGGAATTTTTCAGGATGTTAGCTGATTATTCATACGCTAGGTATGTTAGGTTTGCATTTGTACATTATATTCCTAGTCGCGATTATAGGTTAGCTTTATTGATGCTAAAACTTTGTTGGTTAAGCATATATTCGTAGGTTAGTATATAAAGAACATATTTTTATGTTATGTTTGTCCAAAATGATACATGAAATATGACTTGAATCAATAGCTCAATAGATACAGGCAGGTGGGATAAGGAGTAGGAAGGTAGCTGGAGGATGGTTTGATTTACTGATTTACTGATTTATTGCTTTAAAATCAGTAAATTATTACGTATTACTGTGATATTTTACTCAAAGAACATTTTTATGTTATGTTAGGATAAAATTTTGTATTTTTGTTATGTTTGGTTAAAACTTTGTTATGTTGCGTTATTCGCTGGGGATTATGATATTTAAACGAGGTTATGATGAATTTTTGTTAAATGTTACGAAAGTTTGATGTAAAACATTTGTTACGTCAGCATTATATTCTTTGTCAGTATGATGATTAGACAGGTTTATGCTAAACTTTTGTTAAATATTACGATGTTAATGTAAAATTAACATTGATATGTCAGAAGACCAATAGCAGAAGCCTGAATAGGTACGTTTTGGTGAAAGTATTACTGCTTTACTGTTGATGCATCTTGAAAATTTGTTAATGTTAGTCAGTTTATTCATGCATGATTTCATTGTACATTATATTCTTGGTTCAGGTTATGTTATGCTTTATTGATGTTGAAACTTTGTTACGTTAGCATGCTTTCTTCTGTATGATAATTAAATAAGGTTATGATAAATTCTTGCTAAATATTGCTGTGTCAATGTAAGAGTGAACGTTAATATGTTGGAGATGCGTTTGCACGACAAAGTATGAGTAGGTTACGTTTGTATACTGATCAGTTACTTTGCAGGTGTTAAGTGTGGAACACATTAATAATCAACAGGTGGTATTCGGTAGCTTCAAGTGTGTTAGATTCGTCGTTATTGCATTATTTTCTTAACTCTGGTGATGCTATGGTAGCTTTATTAATGTGAAAACAATGTTACGATAGCATATATTCGTTATTCAAAGAACTTATCTTTGTACTATGTTATTGTTGTTGTTGTTGTTGTTGTTGTTGTTGTTGTCGAACGAGAATATATACCCTTTTGAACTGATATGGTTCATTCGTACGTCGTATTCTTGTTTACTTTCTTCTGATTGGGTGAAAGAAAGAATCTCATTTCATTTAAGGGATGTTTATACACTATTTTCTTCAGTAGGATAGTTTTTCGCTGTGTTGATACGATGACATCTCCCTGCATCTCTACGCTTGTTGTTGATATCTTCATGAGGAGTTTCGTTATTCCCAACGATGTGTCATTTATATTTATTCGTAAACCGAATGGCAACTGATACATTGCTTGTATTCCTGCCAGAGGGTCAAATATAATAAGTATTGCATCACTTTATGCAAATAGTTAAAGCGTAAAATCATTTTTCATGTTTAGAGTTGGTATTTTCTGAAAGGAGGCGGAGTCTAAAAAGAGATAAGTCTAAAAAACTTTACTTTATTCGTATTTACTCGTTAGGTATTATGATGGTTAGGTATGGTTATGACACATTTTTTGATAAATGTTACTGTGTCAATGTAAGATTAACGTTAATATGTGTGGATCTTTGTTAATGTTAACAGTTTATGTGTAAAGTTGGTTGCTACTGATATTAAGTATGAACTTCATTAACAGTTTATTAGGGCGTAAGATGTTAGGTTTGTCGTTGTACATTATTTTCCTAGTTCATATGATGCTATGTTAGCTTTATTAATGTGAAGACATTGTTATGTTAGAGTATATTCGTTGATCAGTATAATTAACCAATGTTGTGAGAAATTTTAGTTAAATGTTACTGTGTCAGTGTAAGAATAACGTTAATATGTTAGAGTTATGCTTGAAAAAGTAAGATTAGGTTACGTTTTGCATACCATGTTAGTTGCTTTACTGTTGGTTTGATGTGGAACTTTGTTAATGTTAACAGTTTATTTGTGTATGGATTGTGATAGGTTTGTCTTTGTGCGTTATTTTCTTAGTTCATGTTACGCTATGTTAGCTTATTGATGTGGAAACTTTGTTACGTTAGCATACTCTCGTCTGTGTGATAATTAACCAATGTTGTGAAATTTTGGTTAAATGTTACAGTGTTAGTGTAAGATTTAACGTTAATATGTTAGAGTTATGCTTGAAAAAGTAAAACTAGGTTACGTTTTGCATACCATGTTAGTTGCTTTACTGGTGTTAAGTATGGAACTTTGTTAATGTTAACAGTTTATTCCTGCTTAAGATGTGCTAGGTTTGTCTTTGTGCATTATTTTCTTAGTTCATGTTACGCTATGTTAGCTTTATTGATGTGGAAACTTTGTTACGTTAGCATACTTTCGCTGGTCTGTATGATAATTAACCAATGTTGTGAAATTTTAGTTAAATATTTACTGTGTTAGTGTAAGATTAACGTTAATATGTTAAAGTTATGCTTGAAAAAGTAAAATGATTACGTTTTGCATACCATGTTAGTTGCTTTACTGATGTTTGTGAAGTATGGAACTTTGTTAATGTTAACAGTTTATTCCTGCTTAAGATGTGCTAGGTTTGTCTTTGTGCATTATTTTCTTAGTTCAGTTGATGCTATGTTAGCTTTATTAATGTGGAAACTTTGTTACGTTAGCATACTTTCGCTGGTCTGTATGAATTAACCAATGTTTGTGATAAATTTTTGCTAAATATTTACTGTGTTAGTGTAAGATTAACGTTAATATGTTAGAGTTATGCTTGAAAAAGAAGTAAGATTAGGTTACGTTTTGCATACCATGTTAGATTACTTTACTGGTGTTAAAGTGTGGAACTTTGTTAATATTGACTGCTTATTCCTGTAAGATGTGTTATGTTTGTCTTTGGGCATTATTTTCTTAGTTCAGTTGATGCTATGTTAGCTTTATTAATGTGGAAACTTTATTATGTTAGCATACTTTCGCTGGTCTGTATGATAATTAACCAATGTTGTGATAAATTTTTGCTAAATGTTACTATGTTAGTGTAAGATTAACGTTAATATGTTAGAGGTACGAAACCAAACAAGAATCATAGGTATTGCGTAATGTTTCGAAAACGAACCAAACAAGAATCATAGGTATTGCGTAATATTTCGAAAAGTGGGAGGAGTTTGAACAATTTCTCGACTTGTATTTGATAACTCTAGTGAAACAGGAACCACATCAGCTTCGTACATGTTCGTTCTGTATGCATTGTTAGTGTTGTTAAGTATGAAACTTTGTTAATGTTAGTCATTTATTCGATCATAATGTATGTTAGGTTTTGACATTGTGTGTTATATTCCTAGTTCAGGATATGATATGTTAACTTTATTGATGTGAAAAACTTTGGTACGTCAGCATATATTTGTTGGCGAGTATGTTATGTTACTATGTTAATGTAAAATAATAGTGATATGTTAGAGATCTGTTTGAAAAAAAGTATGAATATGGTACGAGCTGTAAGCAACGTCAGTTACTTTCCTGTTGCCAAGTATGGTATTTTGTTAGGTTTGATGTTATACATTATATTCTTGCATCAGGTTATGTGTATATTAGCTTTGTGATGTAGAAAACTGTTGTTACTGTTTTACTGTTTTAGTTTATGTAAAAATGTAAATTTTTTTACGTTATAAACATAAAAAGAATAAAATTTTTAGTAAAAACAAAAAGTTTTAAAGAAATAAAGTTAAAAATTAAAAGTTTTTTAAAAAAAAAAAACAAAACTAAAAAGTTTTAAAAAAATAAAATTAAAAATAGCTAAAAGTTTTTAAAAAAAAAGTTTTAAAAAAAAAAAGTAAATAAATAAAAGTCCTAAAAACAAAGAAAGAAAAAAAAAGATGTGAAAGGCAACGTTCTATATGTTTTGCTAGTTACTTTACTGTTGTTAAGTATTGAACTTTGTTAATGTTAGTTGTTTATTCGTGTTTAAGGTATGTTAGGTTTATGTTACACATTATATTCTCACATCAGGTTATGTTATATTAGCTTTATTGATGTGAAAACTTTGTTATGTCAGCATATATTCGAGGGTTAGTATAAAAAAGAACATATTTTTATGCTATGTTTATCCAAATGATACTCGAAATATGACTGGAGTCAACAGATCAATAGATCAATACCCCAATAGATCAGGGTTGGGATGGGTAGGGGTGGTTTGATTTACTGATTCAGTGATTTACCGTTTTGAGGGTATGTAAAAACACAATTTTTACGTTATAAACATAAAAAGAATAAAAATTTTAGTAAAAACAAAAAGTTTTAAAGAAATAAAGTTAAAAATTAAAAGTTTTTTTTAAAAAAAAAACAAAAAGTTTTAAAGAAATAAATTAAAAATAAATAAAAGTTTTTTGAAACAAAAAGTTTTAAAGAAATAAAGTTAAAAATAAATAAAAGTTTTTAAAACAAAAAGAAAAAAAGATGTGAAAGGCAACGTTCTATATGTTTTGCTAGTTACTTCACTGTTGTTAAGTATTGAACTTTGTTAATGTTAGCTGTTTATTCGTGTTTAAGGTATGTTAGGTTTTTCGGTGTATGTTATATTCTTGGTTCAGACTATATGTTAGCTTTGTTAAGCCAAAAACTTTGTTACGTTGGCATATATTCGTTGATCAGTATGATAATTAGGTACGGTGATGCAAAATATTACAGTGTTAATACGAAAATAGTAATGATATGTTAGAGATATGTTTGAAAAGTTTAAATAGATTACGTTTTTGTATGCAACGGTAGTTACTTTACTGTTGTTAAGTATGGAACTTTGTTAATGTTAGCGATTTATTCAGGTATAAGGTATGTTGGATTTGATGTTATACATTATATTGTTACATCAGGTTATGATATGTTAGCTTTATTGATGTGAAATCTTTGCTGCGTTAGCGTATTTTCGTTGGTCAGTATGATAATTACACAAGATTGTGATAAATTTTGTTAAATGTTACTATGTTCATGCAAAAATAATAATGATATGTTAGAATATGTTTGGAAAAGTGTGAATAAGTTACGTATTGTATGCAAATGTTAGTTATGTTACTGTTGTTAAGTATTGAACTTTGTTAATGTTGACTGCTTATTCGTGTATAAGATGTGTCAGGGATTGTGAGTGTACATTATGTTCGTAGTTAATATGATCCTATGTTTGCCTTTATTAATATGAAAACTTTGTTAAGTTAGCATATATTCATTGAATCAGTAAGATGCTGCACACAAAGGTTGTGATAATTTTGTTAAATGGTACTTTACTGTTAATGTAAAAACATCAGTGATGTTAGAAAAAGTGTAAGTAGGTTACGTTCTGCGCTCAATGCTTAAATTACTATTTGTTAAGTATGAAAGCTTGTTAATGTTAACTGTTTATTCCTGTTTAAGATGTGTTAGGTTTGTGAATGTACGTTATATTCGTAGTTCAGGTGATGCTATGTTTGCTTTATTGATGTGAAAACTTTGTTACGTTAGCATATATTCAATGATCAGTATGATATTTAGACAAGGTTATGATAAAATTTTGTTAAATATTACTATGTTAATGTAAAAATATCAGTGATATGTTTGAAAAGTGCAAGTAGGTTACGTTGCACTCAATGTTAATTACTTTATTGTTGTTAAGTAATGAAAACTTTGTTACGACAGCATATATTTATTGATCAGTGATAATTAGACAAAGTTATGATAAAATTTTGTTAGATATTACTATGCTAATGTATAAATATCCAGGATTTGGGTAGGAGGGAGGGTGTGTGGACAGTTTACTGATTTGGGTTTAGGGTATGTAAAGCACAAATTTCAACCCAAGTTATAAATATGAAAAGAAAGCGTAAAAATTTAGTAAAAACAAACTGTTTAAAGCATATAAAAAACAAAAATAAATAAAGTTTTGTGTTATGTTATACAAAATATGACATGAATCACTAGATCATAGATGGGGAGGGGCGTGAGGTGGGGGAGGGTGAGGAGGGAGGGGGGAGGCTCAAGAGGCTCCAGAGGCTCAGGAGGCCAGGAGCCAGAGGCTTTTGGTGTTTGATTTGCCTTATAAAAAACGTAAATTTTTTTTTTGTTATAAACTAAAAGATAAAAAAAAATGTTTAATTTTAATTTTTAATTTTTAAATTTTTAAATTTTAATTTTTTTTTTAAAAATTTTTAAAATTTTTTTTAATTTTTAAAAAATTTTTAATTTTTATTTTTTTATTTTTTTCTTTTCTGTATCGATGATACATCACAAAAGAAAGATGTATACCAAGTTTCGTTGTTCTACGCCAATATTTCAGTTTTGTGGGGCTGGTGACCCCCTTTGGGATGTGAACGGATATTTAACCCATATATGATATGGGTACTAGATATGAAAGGTATATCCCGAGTTTCATCGTTCTAGGTCAATATTTCAAGTTTGGGGTCCCAGAGACCCCTTTAGGCTGTGTTATGGCTATTTAACCCATATATGATGTGAGTAGCTTATATGGTAGGGTATATCCCGGGTTTCATCGTTCTAGGTCAATATTTCAGTTTTGTGGGGCGGGTCCCCGAATTTGGCAAATCGGTCATTTTACCCCCGTATACATCTAAAGACCACAGCCTAAAAAGGCTGTACTTAGCTCAAGGATTTCGTTGTTCTATGTCAATATTTCAGATTTTGGGGTGAGTACCCCGTCTGGGGCACGTCATTTTACACCCAGGGTCATCTAAGATACATCCCCAGAGAAGGTTGTATACCGAGTTTTATCACTCTACGTCAATATTTCAGAGATGGGGCTGGTCCCCGAATTTGGTCAAATCGGTCATTTTACCCCGTATACATCTAAGATACAACCTAAAAAGGCTGCATATCAAGTTTCAGCATTGTTCTATGTCAATATTTCAGATTTTGGGGTGAGGAGTACCCCGTCTGGGGCACCCACAGTCATTTTACACCCGGAGTCATCTAAGATACATCCTCAGAAGGTTGTATACCGAGTTTCATCGTTCTAGGTCAATATTTCAGATTTGGGGGCCGGTCCCAGAATTTGGCCAAATCAGTCATTTTACCCTGGATACATCTAAGATACAACCTAAAAGGCTGTATATCAAGTTGGTGTTGTTCTATGTCAATATTTCAGATTTTGGGGGTGAGTACCCCGTCTGGGACACGGTTATTTTAACCCCGGGTGCATCTAAGATACATCCTTAGAAGGTTGTATACCAAATTTCATCATTCTATGTCAATATTTTAAGATTTGGTGGGGCTGGTCCGATTTGGTCAAATCGGTCATTTATATACACCTAAGATACGAAAAGCTAAAGGATGTATATCGAGTTTCAGCTTACTACATGTGTTATGTTTGGGGTGGGGATCCTTCTGGGATCCTAGACACCCACTGTGCGGTCTTATAACCATCGCCTTCGAACTCTACGACATCGATAACCCACTTATATGGACACCAACATTGTTGTTAGCCGATATTTATTACCTAACCGTAGATATACCTGCACTATCGAACTCCAGAAGCTGGATGCAGAGAAGAAACACTCGGTGGAAAAAAAGATAACAAATAATAATAATAATAATAATAATAATAATAATAATAATAATAATAATAATAATAATAATAATAATAATAATATAATAATAATAATAAATAGCCAATAATAATAATAATAATAATGATAATAATAATATGAACAGATCAACACTAACCGATCCCAGACAAGCCGAACCGCCGCCGCGGCAGACCCGGATCCGGAGTCGAGTCGGAATACGAGTCAGGTCAGGTCAGGTCGCTGTCGAGTCGGACCACAACACACCTCGAAATTATGATCACTTCGTCATAATTTCTTCAGCTAATAATAATAATAATAATAAATAATAAATAATACAAACAAACTACAAACAAACATAGACAAACACAGACAAACATAGACCAAACATAGACCAAAACCTTGGGTTTGTATGTTTAATCGGATTGATAGCCCTGCGGGCTATCAATCCTCCATATAAGCCTAATATATCTCTATTCATTTATATAGAAAAAGGGTGGCATCGCGGA
>JABUQX010041619.1:15000-17500 GCA_015478945.1 Trachelipus rathkii
CTGGAGGTCATGCACCAGCACCGCACCAGGACACTGAAATTGTGTCTCTCAACACATTGTACAACACTGAACTTAGCAGTTGCGTCGGACAACCCTAGTCCAAATACTGATGCGAATGTTTAAAACTTTTGCAATCTTCCTCATATGTAGAAGCCACACAACTAAATTACACATGAGTTTATATGTTTGTGTTTGAATGATTGCATATTTAATCAACACACTTTTCAAACGTTATCCAAATGTATTTCCTTTTAAATTTGATTAAGTGAAAGTCATTAAAAATTTTCTCATTTAGAAATTCGATTAAAAATGCTTAATCTATTTGATTACTTGTTTATTTATTTACAGCGGTGAGGGGTGATTGTACTAAAAGGGTAATTTATATAATAGATCCTCTTTTAATATATCTCCCATCTTCTATTTCATTTTAAGGTGAAAGAAAACGGGAAGTCATCCCTAATTGGAGGGAAGACTTTCCAAAAAAACTCAATTTCTGAAACTGAATTTAATGCGGCCTTTTTGAATTCAATTTGAATAGTGAAATTAAATCCTTTATGGAGAAAGGAATATATTTCTCCAACATCAGCGTGTCTTGACACATCATCTAGGTAATTCTTTGGGGTAATAATAATAATAATAATAATAATAATAATAATAATAATAATAATAATAATAATAATAATAATAATAATAATAATAATAATAATAATAATAATAATAATAATAATAATGTGTATAATTAATATATCAGATTATAACATGTGTGGTGTGCCATATTATTATTATTCCTTAAGAGATGATAAAGAAGAATTATTTCCTCTGGGATGAGAACCACGGTTTGTTGCGACTTGGAATCAACGTACCTGTTACTTTATCGTTATGTCAAACCTCGTAGTTTGAAACTTTAATGTTCAAATACAACTTTCAAGCAAAGGGTTCATGTCGAGTTTGTTTTCTCAAGTTTCTAGACTTTATTTAATTATTTTTAAATTTTTTCAACTGTATAATAATTAGCACTATTTATCAAAAAGCCAATTTAAGAGCATTCACTGGAATATAATTAAGATGCGTCTCTTAGAAAGTCCTTTCTAAAATTAAAAATAGCAATATACTTATAATAAGTATTATTATTATTATTATTATTATTATTATTATTATTATTATTATTATTATTATTATTATTATTATTATTATTATTATTATTATTATTATTATTATTATTATTATTATTATTATTATTATTATTATTATTATTATTATTATTATTATTATTATTATTATTATTATTAGATTATTTATCGTTCAATCAAACAGAATTTTAGATTTACAAGATTTAGATTTACTAACAGGAGTCAACCAATCAATACCCTTCATTTGATATGGAAATTAGATATAGCCAAATTGATTAGTTAATAGATATTAAATTATATAAATTATTATTCATTGTGATAATGTTACAATAATGATAATGAAACGTTATAATTATTGCAAGCACATGCAGTTGAAAGAATTATTGAGCGAAGGGTTTATTTGCCCAAAAACAACGTGATTGGCGGGTACACACCGACATAAAGTAATTGATTAACACTCCAGCTTATTTAGGGATTTTTCACCCCCTGATACCAGTTATCAAACGTCAATTTATTAATTATTGACCACATTCCAAAAGGAAAGCAAGGGGATGCCGGCGTGATGCATAGATGTAGCGTAATGATGCATCCAAATAAATGCTCTGATTTAATTTTAAATGCAGTAAATGACAGAGATGATTAAGATGATTTGCAAGTTGAATGGTTTGTATTGAAAATTAACAGTTACATATTTGGTGGATGATTTCAATAAGGTTTGCTGATGAATAAAGGAAATACACAACGCGAGATGAAGTGGAATGAATATGTTCCTTCTCTTTGGCTTTCTCCAAGCGCTTAACTTAAGTGAAGTAATAATTAATAGAACTGATTAGGCACAATATGATTCAATGGCTTTTATTATGATACGTATATAAATGAACACACAAAATTACAATTAAGCTACTTGGCATTTAGTGTAAAACGATAACAGGATAGAATCGAGAAAGTGCTTATGGATATCCCTTGCCCGACATAAACCGGCTATCCCTCCTGGGCTGAGTAAAACTTAAAATTTGATATAAGGCACCTAGGGTTGTGAAAAAAACGGTTTTTTTTAATTTTTTTAAAAAACTTTTTTTTAAAACAAAATGTTTTGTTTTTTTTAAATTACCCCTTTTTATGTATATTAAAGATGTTTTAAAATTTAAATTATACAGTAGTACCAATACCCCTTCTAGGCCTAAAATATTGACTATTAATACGGATTTTATATATACAGTGTATATATATATATATAATATATATATATATATATATATATATATATATATATATATATATATATATATATATATATATATATATATATATATATATATATATATATATATATATATATATATATATGATCAAAAAAAAAGGATGGTATA
>JABUQX010041619.1:22500-58010 GCA_015478945.1 Trachelipus rathkii
AATGTTAAAATCAATTATTAAATCAATGTTAACTAACATAACTCAACATAACCTTACTTAACGTATCACTTAATATACACAAAATTTATTTTTACTCTATTTATCAATTTATTTCACTTTTGCATTACATTTATAAAAAAAACGGCTTCTGTCACCATGCAGGCTTTCTTATTGCATTTTGTTCGATAACGTATGTTGCCAAAAATTGACTTAAAGCAGGCAGATAAAAGACAAGGGGCTAAATAGCTTTAACTTAGTCTCCAATATTAATTGGCTTCATTTTAATCAGCATTTGCAGAAAAGTTTCGTCATTTTTAAGACAAAAACAAGTTCACGCTCTTGGCAATTTAACTATGGCGGGAGTCACAAGAAGTTGAAGCATTTTCTAACATCAACGCTATAACCAGAGCCGAAAGACGATGGATAGAAAATTGGGGTTGGTGAACGCACCAGATGCTGAGCTAGGGTTGGCATAGATCCCGGGTTTTTGAAAAAGCCCAACCCACCCTGGGTTTTTGTTTTTCATAAAAAAAGAAAAAAAACGGTAAATTATGGCAAAATCAACGGAACTTGACACTTACGATGCTTCATATATATATATACCATATATATATATATATATATATATATATATATATATATATATATATATATATATATATATATATATATATATATATATATATATATATATAATATATATATATATATATATATATATATATATATATATATATATTTATAATATTATAATTTCAGGTTTCAGCTTAAGGATTAAATTAAATCTGTTAAATTTTTATTAATTTATACTTGAGAATTAATGTAATTACTTAATCACAATTTGAATTTAACATCTTGGTTTTATTAACCAAAAGTCAAAAGTCAAAACCCAACAATATATTATTATATGCATTATGCCTAATATAGGAGCGCTGAACACGAATCTGCACTTAGTTTTTCTCTATCAGGTCCCAGATTTGCACAATAGACGTTGCCCCTTTTCCGTATTCGTAGGAAGATTTCACTCAATTTGCTATACATGTGTTTTTTTTTTTTTTTTGTAGCCACATATAATTATTCAAGGCGATTTTTATCTACATATATGCATATATTGGCATAGTATTAGCCTTTTTTGTATGTTTGATTATGTACAACCAACTAATAGTTTTTTTTATCATTTTAACTCATTTAAAGTTATATACCTCTGAAAGCTAATTTTCATTTATATTTTTGCAGATTTCCTGAGATATATTTTGAAATAAGTATTTAATATACCTTTAAATATGGCCGAGCAATCACGCTATATGCCATCAACTAGTAGAAAATTTAATTGCAAAAATAACCCCGATTCCTTTTGTTACATTTGTGGAAATTTTGCACTTCCACATCAAAGGGGAAATATAACTGACTTTGTAAGAAAAGCTTACTTTGCCTACTTTGGTATACAACTAGGTGATCAAGATAAATCGTGGGCACCACATAAAGCATGCACTGTATGCATCGAAAGACTTCGACAATGGACAAAGGGGTCAGAATCAAAAATACCTTTTGGAGTTCCTATGGTAAATTTTTTTTTTTTTATTTATATAAATTTTGCACTTACACATAAAATTATATATATATATATATATATATATATATATATATATATATATATATATATATATATATATATATATATATATATATATATATATATATATATATATATATATATATATATATATATATATATATATATATATACAGTTTTTGTACCGTTATATACCGTTGATTTTAATAACATTTTATTTCATAACAGGTATGGCGGGAGCCAACTAACCATGAGACCAATTGCTACTTTTGCAATGTCAATCTTTCGGGCTACAGCAAGAAAAGTAAACAATGTATCCAGTACCCAAATTTCGAGTCCGCGATACGACCTGTTCCACATTCAAATGAAATTCCAATTCCAACATTTAAAGGCTTGCAACCTCTTCAAGAGGTCGAAGATGTCCATGAAAATATTGTTGAGCACTCGGAATTGGCAGACACCGACTTTGACCCTGGCCTATTTGAAGGTAAAAATGTTCCAGAAACATTTAACCAGGCCGAGCTAAATGATCTTGTGAGGGATCTGAATTTGCCCAAAACGGCTTCGGAACTTCTAGCCTCAAGACTTAAAGAGAAACATCTTCTTACTTCAGACACACATATTTCCTTTTACAGAAAAAGAGAAGAAGGGTTTCTTAAATATTTTAAAACAGAGTGTAATTTAGTATATTGCTGCGATATACCCGGGTTGTTAAAGGAGATGGGAATTACGTCTTACAATCCCAATGACTGGCGCTTGTTTTTAGACAGCTCGAAAAGAAGTCTGAAATGTGTGTTGTTGCACAATGGCAATTTTTACGGCTCAGTACCGATAGGGCATTCTACAAAGCTAAAGGAAAGATATGAACATATGGAAAATATATGGAGCACGAATGGGTCATATGTGTTGACTTAAAGATGGTTAATTTTCTGCTCGGACAACAGGGCGGGTATACTAAATATCCATGTTTCCTCTGTTTATGGGATAGCAGAGCTAAAGAAGAACATTATTGCAAGAAAATCTGGCCAGCACGAACTTCACTTACAGTCGGAGAAAAAAATGTAATTAAACCACCTTTAGTGAGCAGAGACAAAATCATATTTCCTCCTCTCCATATCAAACTAGGTCTTATGAAACAATATGTGAAAGCTTTGGATAGGAACGGCGAATGCTTTCAATATATACTGTCAAAATTTCCAAGTGTAAGTTATGAGAAAATTAAGGCGGGTATACAAATACGAACGTTATTGAAAGACAATGATTTCCCTAATGTCATGAATGAAAAGGAAAAAATGCGTGGTTATCATTCGTAAACTTGATAAAAAACTTTCTAGGTAACTATCGTGCAGATAACTACGTAGAAATTGTGAACAAACTTATAGGAGACTACAAAACATTAGATTGCAATATGAGTTTAAAAATGCATTTTTTGAATAGTCATCTTGAAAACTTTCCAACTAATTTAGGTGATGTAAGTGACGAGCAAGGGGAGAGATTCCACCAAGATATAAAAATTATGGAAGAACGTTATCAAGGTCGGTGGGATTCTCACATGATGGCCGATTACTGTTGGACCTTGAAAAGAGACCTGCCATCAACAAGTAAGCATGCTAGGAAATCTTATAAAAGGAAATTTTTGCCAAATTAAACGTTTTTTAATGTAACTTTTGATTAGCATAAAGGTATTTCTAGAATATTTATGTCATATTGGTATAGTTTGAACTATTTCTATTCATGTGTGTTGAAATAAATATTACCAGATGACAAAATTTCATACCCTGATTTTGAAAAACCTTGAAAATGCGCCATAGACTTATAAAAGGAAATTTTTGCCAAATTAAACGTTTTTTAATGTAACTTTTGATTAGCATAAAGGTATTTCTAGAATATTTATGTCATATTGGTATAGTTTGAACTATTTCTATTCATGTGTGTTGAAATAAATATTACCAGATGACAAAATTTCATACCCTGATTTTGAAAAACCTTGAAAATGCGCCATAGACTTTTTACAAAAAACAGGACCTGATAGAGCAAAACCGACTTCAAAAACGTGATCAGCGCACCAAAATCACCTAGAATCAAGTGTCAGATTTCATTCAATAAAATACGTGTTATGCAGTGTAATCATTCCTTACTTATTGAAAATACCAATGTATACAGGTTATTTTATTTTTAGGCTGTGGTTGCTTTATTCCTGTTACTCCTAGAAGAAGTATAGGGTCTCTCTCTCTCTCTCTCTCTCTCTCTCTCTCTCTCTCTCTCTCTCTCTCTCTCTCTCTCTCTCTCTCTCTCTCTCCTCGAAGGAGGTGCAATAGGCCTTTTTCATGATTCACCATCTCTTGTTTATCATTAGCCGAGTTAAGGGGACACGTATTTTCTAGGCTACAGGAACAAGAAAATATATAGCAATTTCTTATAATTATTCATAAAAATAGCCATTTCTTAATAGTTATTACAAATATTATAATCCGGTCTATTTTTTTTTCTACAGAATGTCCCCACCCATGCGCAGGGTCCTTTTCAAGGAGGGGAAGAAAATAATAATAAAAATAATAAAAAAATCTACAGATATTTCATTCTTCATTAATCTTTGACTATCCTTTTCTCTGCCTATTCCATATTCACGCTTAGTCCAGCTTAATATCACTACTTATCATATCACTACTTCTCACAACTTTTCACCGTCTACACTACAACACGTCAGATTGTCCTAGTACGCCATAATGTCTCCATCAAAATTCTTCATCTTTTTCCCTCACCTTCCTTATCACAGTATCCAAGTATGCCACAAAAGGAATGGGTGACAATGCACTCCTTTATTTTACATCAGTTTTACCTAAAAAAGAAAAAAAAATCATATCCTGTTTTTACATTGCATTTTGTTGATTTTGTTCATACTTTACAAAGATCTTCTCATCTTTCCTCTCACCCAAGAATCTTTTCCAACATCTATAAAAGTGAAGTATTCTTTTAGATAGATAGATAGATAGATAGATAGATAGATAGATAGATAGATAGATAGATAGATAGATAGATAGATAGATAGATAGATAGATAGATAGATAGATAGATAGATAGATAGATAGATAGATAGATAGATAGATAGATAGATAGATAGATAGATAGATAGATAGATAGATAGATAGATAGATAGATAGATAGATAATTAAATTAAAAAAGCAAGAAGGGTCTTCTATTTGAAAGTTTTCCCCTCAATAATTAAAGCCACAATAGTGCTTTTGTTACTTTTAAAAGTTTAAATTAACATGGAATGTGTCACCTTAAAAAAGTTAGCTTTCAATTATACAGTCCTACTCACATACACACACACACACACACACACACACACACACACACACACATACACACACACACACACACACACACACACATATATAAATATATATATATATATATATATATATATATATATATATATATATATATATATATATTATATATATATATATAGAGATATATACTCATATATATATATATATATATATTATATAACATCCATCAAATATCTGGTGATCACACAGATACACAGATTTTGCTGAAAGGATATAGTCTAGAACTTTTCGTAGCAAAAACTCTTCCATTCTCGCTAATTTTCTCCAAATATTTTCGAACGCTTCTCTTCCAGAATTGTTTAGTTCCAATCATTCATTTTTGAGGGTTATTCTTGTGACTCGTCTTCCCAAATAATCTCATTCCTTCCTAGTTTAATTCACTGATCTCAGGCAAAGAACTATCCTGATTGTTTCATGAACTGAGTGTTTACAGTATTGAAAGCAACGTGCTCCATGCCTAATTAGAAATTGCCTTGTTTTCAAGCGTTAATTAAGAGACGTGTATCGGAACATTCGATGGATGTCATGTAGGCTTCTGTTATTTTCAACAATATATATATATATATATATATATATATATATATATATATATATATATATATATATATATATATATATATATATATATATATATATATATATATATATTTATTTTTTTTTATAGATATATATATATATATATATATATATATATATATATATATATATATATATATATATATATATATATATATATATATATATTTATATATATATATATATATATATATATATATATATATATATATCAGTGGCGTTTCCTGATCTGAGCGATAGGGTGTGCTATATATATATATATATATATATATATATATATATATATATATATATATATATATATATATATACAATATATATATATATATATATATATATATATATAATTCTTTCCTACCAGTTACAGACGATATATACATACATATATATATATATATATATATATATATATATATATACTATATATATATATATATATATATATATATATATATATATATATATATATATATATATATAAACCACATTAAAATATAAATTAAAAAAGTCTCTGTTCAAAAATCCATGTGCGATACTTTAAGCGCACAAATTTAAAGTATTTGAAGAATAGAAAACGAGAGCGAGAGAGAGAGAGCGTGAAATAACAGGACGGAACGAGATATAGGGAGTTCAAATTTTTAGCGCACATGAAAAGCTTCCTTTTTGATACGGTAACTACTGTATAAAATAAGCTATTTGGAAGTTTAAGAGCATTTAATTTTTTAATATTTTATTGAATAATTGTGTACAAAACCATCTTCATTTGAACAGATATTCCCTTATATCTAAAGTGTAATTAAAAAAACTAATTAGCTTTAATAGGGTGTGCGGCGCACACCTAGCACCTATGGAAGCCCCTGATATATATATATATATATATATATATATATATATATATATATATATATATATATATATATATATATATATATATATATATATATATATATATATATATATATATATATATATATCAGGGAATTGGTTACTTAGCATGCGTCGCAAGCTTAGGGGGAAACTAGTTAAAGATAATTTTGATTGTCTGTATACTGTAATTAGAAAATAAAGATATCGATAATTATATATAATTATTCATCTTCTATTGCTTCTATTAGCAGTAAATTCAAATTTATATTTTATTTGCATTCTCGAGAAGCCAACGTGAATAAAAATTTCGCTAATCTTACGATGCTTGCGGAAATTTAGACATACTTCTTTGAAGTTTAACATTGTAACTAGGTGCGCACGTATGAAATTACTCACGGCAAAAACACTATGAAAGCTTGAGGTAACTTAGCAGCAAGCAAATACTCTAAGAGAGAGAGAGAAAGAGAGAGAGAGAGAGAGAGAGAGAGAGAGAGAGAGAGAGAGAGAGAGAGAGAGAGAGAGAGAGAGAGAGAGAGAAACGCATTTCGGAGTCTTCCTTCAATATTCGTTCATTTCCTAGTTATTTTTAATATTAAAAAAAAGTGACGAAGAATTATGATTTTTTTCTGGCGTTCTGTTCAAGGTTGCCACATTGGCTATTTCATGGCAAAACTTCACAAATTTAAACAATAAAATATAAAAGAAATATTTCATTTTATATACAGTACTTAAGTGTCGAAATTTACATAAATAAATTGATAAATTCAGAAAATAAGGCGAATATTTTAAATAAATTTTGATATTAAGAAAAAAGAGGAAAATACCATCATAATGGAAAAATAAGCTTGTTTCACTCAGTTTCGTAAGTAGTACTTAATGCCTGTGTAGATGTGCGTGCGTCTGCAAGCTCTCTCGCTTTGCAATAAAAGGTTGATGACTTGATAACTTAAAAATTCGAATGACATTTTACGAGGTGATACAGAAGTTTCTTCAGAAGAACAGGAGGGCAGGGTTAATCTTCAAGTGAAGACTTTGTTGCATTCCCCAACGAAGATTGGATATTGGATATTTTACAAGATTTCTTATTGGGATATCACAACACGGGTCTCCCAATATTTGAACGTTTTGATACGTTCACTTCTTCCTGCGTTGACGTCTTGTTGTGTTCATTCGCGGATTTAGATCGTCTTGGGTGGGAAAGGTGATCTTTCATCTGTGGAAGTGACTACTAATCAATCGTGATACCATTCTTCAGCCCCAGCTAGTCTGCAGCAATAACCTTATTCTGCCTGGCGATACGACATAGCGGACTTGTCATCTTTTCATCAGGCCACATACTTTCCCATCTTTCCTGCAACTACCCTGTTCTGGTCGTCGGCGGATGCATTCACCAACTTTCAGGAAACAATCCTCCAGGCGGCAGCGGGCCACATACCGCGTTCATTTGGGACCCGAAAATCGACAACTTCCTGGCGGAATCGAGAACGAGCTCGGGCTAATCGTGAAAAGAGTAAATTGTACAGGCTGTATAAATAAACTCTTACACCTTACAACTTGATGCTTTTTAAAGCTTCAGCTGTCCGATCCCGGCGTGTTAATCGATAAACGAGGAAACAATATAATCACAACTACGTTTCCATCGTTAATTTTTCTACGTCTGTATCATCGGTCCATAAGGTTGTGCAAAATTTTTCACGAAAACACTTTACAGATCCACCAATCCTCCTTGCTTGCTGCCCTCATACTTCTGATGTCATATCTGTTTCCGAGGTCGTGGAGGACGAGTTGGGCTATTACTCCTCTTCATGCTCCAGCGGCTCCCGGCATCATGAAAGTCCATAAAACCTAAATACAATTTATTTTTCTTCTCCCTCATTTTCTCAATCATTTGTTTCAATGTAAAGACTTGATCCACACATCCTCTACTACTTCTAAACGCACCTTGTTCTTCACCAATCAGTCCTTCATCACTCGACCCAATCTTTCGACCAAAATACCAGAATATATCTTCCCTACAACACTCAATAAACTAATTCCCCTATAAATCCTACAGTTACACTTATCCCCCATACCCTTATATAAGGGTACTATTACTGCTCTCCTCCAATCCCTAGGAACTATACTCCCCATATACGCTTTATTACACAACTTCCAAATCCAATCAATCAATCACCAGCTCGCTTCCGTTCTCGATCATTCCACCAGTATTTTCATCTATTCCTACAGATTTACCATTCTTCAACTTTCTCACTCTACCCGGTATATTCTCCTTACCAATGACCTCACCCCCAAAATACCTATTCCTTCTCGCACCATCAAACCCACACACCTTCACTATCACTTCTTCATTACTGCCAATGTTGGTCAGATTTTCGAATTGTTCCCTCCACACTCCCCTCACATCCATTTCAGCAGTTACGAAAGCACCATCCCTATTTATTATTCTAAATATATATATATATATATATATATATATATATATATATATATATATATATATATATATATATATATATATATATATATATATATATATATATATATATATATATATATATATATATATATATAAAATCCATATATATATATTTATATAGAGAATAGAGTTATATATATATATATATATATATATATATATATATATATATATATATATATATATATATATATATATATATGCTCTTTCTTTCTCTATATATATATCAAGGTCACAGGAGAAAAATCTTTGTTCTTGGTTGGAGTAACTGACGGAACTCTTCGTTTGTATTACCTTCATTGGCAGAAACAAATTGGTTCGTCCGCAATGAATGAACAAAAAAAGTTCAAGTTTAACTCTGCTTCAAGCGGAGAAAGGCCACGAGGCTTGCCTCATCTTCATTTCAACGACATCCAACGAATTAATTAAGGAAAGAGGAAAAATCAGTTCGAAAATTGTGACGGTTGGGCTGATTTTAAAGTTTTTGTTTTCGGGTTGGTTTAAAGCGTAACAAAATTTGAGCCTCAAAAATACTACGAGGCTGATTTTATTCCGAAAAGACTCGCCATTGAAGTGGTAAGTGAAGGAATCAAAAATAAATTTAGAAAATGAACAATAAAGAAACAAGAAAACGAACAACAAGGCAAGCTTAATTTATTAAATCAATAAGTAGATATATAAATAAATAACTAACGAGTGTTTAAAAGAAAAAAAAACAATGAGTGAAATCTTCCAACTTTTCAGAAATAATATATATATATATATATATATATATATATATATATATATATATATATATATATATATATATATATATATATATATATATATATATATATATATATATATATATATATATATATATATATATATATATAAGGGGCGAATCCTGATTACCTGCTTAGCATGCGACGCATGCTTAAATTAATAATAATAAAAAAAAAATTTAGATTGTCAGCATATTGTGATTTGAGAATGAAGATGTTATAACTATTCTTCTTCTAAAGCTCCATTAACAAAAAATTCGAATTTATATTTAACTTGCATTCTGGAGCAGCCAACGTGAATAAAAATTTCGCTAGTCAATACGGTGCGCCTTTCTGAGAAGTTAAAAGGGATAAACAGATACGCTCATAAAATTATTCATGGCGGGAACACTATGAAAGCTTTCGGAAACTTAACAGCAAGCAAATACAATGAGCGAGAGAGAGAAACGCATTTCGGAGTCTTTCTTTAATATTCGTTCATTGTCTCGTTATTCTAATTAATTTTAAAAGAAAAATGACGATGAATTATTTTTTTCTGCTATTAATCGCTTAGTATTTAAAAGGTTCTAAAAAGTATATATATATATATATATATATATATATATATATATATATATATATATATATATATATATATAATATATATATATATATATATATATATATATATATATATATATATATATATATATATATATATATATATATATATATATATATATATATATATATATTTAGTCTATATATCTTATATTTTTATATATATATATATATATATATATATATATATATATATATATATATATATATATAAATACATATAACATATAAATTAGGAATAAAAATAAAAATATATATATATATATAATATATATATATATATATATATATATATATATATATTATATATATATATATATATATATATATATCTATATATATATATATATATATAAAGTACAATCTTCTAAAGGCTTCTGAATCTGGATACTTGGAAATTTCGAACGTCTTTTCTGAAGGAGGAGAAAGTCCATCTGAAGATATATGATATCCCAAATAGTTGAGAGATGACTTGAAAAATTCACATTTTTCTAAGGAGATTTTGAAAGAATTTTCTTGCCTGAAAACTGCCCTGAGATGTTCTTCATGTTGTTCTGGAGTTGATGAAAAAATTACCAAGTCATCTAGGTAGACGTAAATAAACGGGAGATGTCGAAAAATGGAGTCCATTATGCGTTGAAATGTAGGGCCAGCATTTTTCAAACCAAACGGCATAGAAACGTATTCAAACAGGCCGAAAGGAGTTGTAATGGCAGTCTTTTTCGATGTCCTCCGGTCGTATTGGAATTTGATGGTATGCCCTCTGAAGGTCTATTTTGTTGAATATAGCTGAACCATGTATTCGTTGTGAGAGAATTTAAATGTAAAGTAGTGGATATCCATCCATTTTAGTAATGGCGTTCAAAGATCTGTATTCACCACAAGGCCTCCAGGTTCCTGGGGTTTTCTTTGGCACCAGATGGAACAGAGAAGCCCAAGAAGATTCGGAAGGTCTGATGATTCAATTCTTCAAAAGAGTGTCAAATTCCGCTTTTGCTACTTTTAGTTTATCTTCGGGAAGACGGCGAGGTCTTGCTAACACTGGAGGAGAATTTCCAGTCTCTATGTAGTGAGCAGGTCTTTGTTGATTAAATTTGATGTTCGTTAAGTCAATGGGTGAAGTTAACAAAGGAAACTCCTGAAGCAAAGATGAGATGAGAGAGTCCTCAATGTTAGCGTTGGTTTGTAAGGAAGGAAATTCTGCGGAAGAGACTTGAAGAGGTGCTATAAGAGACGGGTCAGCGTCTGGATTAGCCGTCATATGTATCTTAAAAACTATTAATGCTACAGTAAAACGGAATACTTGCTGGAATGCTGGTCCAACAAGACTGGAGATGTAAAAAAAAAAAAAATAATAAAAAAAAAAATAAATAAAAAAAATTATATCTCAAAAACTACAATAGCTACAGCAAAAAGGAATACATTTTTGGAATCCTGGTAAAATTTCACATAGGAAAATGTTAAAAAAAAAAAAAAAAATTATTATTAATAATTATAGTAATATGATTAGAGAGCCTATTTAGAGACCTTTTATTGGTTACTCGTTAAAATAAATAGACTTCTATTAATTTTGCTTTTTTTTTTCAGATCCCGGGTATACCGCACCGTGGCAGGAGTCGGGGTCTCTCGGCCTTCGGGGAACTACGGGGTAGGATAATTCCCCCTCCGGGGAGGGTCTCCGGAACCCCGCTTTTGGTAATTTGGGTGTCGCGGGGGTTCTCCCGCCCCTACCTATGGAAAACGTTCCCCTATGTTCCCCGTCGGCTTCGAGCCCCCTAGTGTGCGTATAAAGCAAAATTTAATAGAAGTCTATTTTATTTTAACGCGAACAATAAAAGGTTCTAAATAGGCTCTCTAATAAATCATATCATATAATTATTACAATATTTTTATTTTTATTTACTTTTTTTTTTACATTTCTTATGTGAAATTTTACCAGGATTCAAAAATGTATTCCTTTTCGCTGTAAGTATTGTTCTTATCGCAGATTTTTTTTTTTTTTTTTTTTTTTTTTTTTTTTTTTTTTTTTTTTTTTTTTTTTTTTTACATTTCAAGGGCAAACTTTGGACCAGCATTCAGCAATGTATTCCGTTTTACTGTACATTAATAGTTTTTTAAGATACATATGACGGCTAATCCAGACGCTGGCCTAAGAGACGTATTTGTGTCTTGCAGAGTTTCTTACCACAATTGATGATTAAGTTGTAATGGGCGTAGAAAATCCATGCCCAATATTGGAATTGAGATATCAGCTACTATGAAAGATCAATTAAATTCTCGACGAAGCTTCTTGATCGTTATATATGTCGCTATTTCACCATGAACTCAATAGACGCGCCGTGGCCGCGAACAATTGGCAATAAGCTGCAAGTAGGCGACATGCTGGTACCATTGAAGAAAGGCAGGCTCACAAATGGAGAGCCGGTGTCCCAGTGGAGAGAAGTATCTGCGCGAAATTTGGATGTCTGATAGTTAGTTGCGAGCATATTAATAATTAATATTAATATTATTAATATTAATTGTTATTAATATTAATTCAGATTGAGCATAGAAAAGTGTACGTGTAATTTTTAAACATTATCATTAATAGATCAATTTCTATCGTAAGCTTAGTAACGCACGGAGTTTAATTCATAAATTTACGTAGTTAAAGTTCAGACTCACGTTCTAATCAGCTTGGGTATATATACTGTATAGGCCCGCCCTCAGCTCGCTCTAGTTGTCTGGTGGGGGAGGAGAAGAGCTCTAAAGAGATTGAATGAGGGTGCACCTGACGTTAGATTTATCGCGGCCATTGCACCTGGCCTGCAATGTCTTGCACCTGTTGGCGAAGTAATGTGAGCTCTGCAGACGTGGGGTCTTTGGTTCTGGCCATTTACACGAAGTCTGAGTATTTCTGCTGTTGTTGTTGGTTGTTGTTGTTGTTTGTTGTTGTTGTTGTTGTTGTTGTTGTTGTTGTTGTTGTTGTTGTTGTTGTTGTGTTGTTGTTGTTGTTGTTGTTGTTGTTGTTGTTGTTGGTTGTTGTTGTTGTTTGTGTTGTTGTTTGTGTTGTATGTTTTGTAATAAGTTGCATTTGTCTGTTGTTGTATACTGCTGCTGCTGATGTCTGCAAGTAGTTTGCTTTGTTGTAGTCAGATTGTGTGGCCCGAAATAAAGGAGCGGCGATCAAAATGATCTTAGCTAGCTTCCAATTTGTTCAAGGCTAAGTGCTGTTTGCGCAGCTACAGTTGGTCGAATATTGGTTGGAAGAGTCTTCAAAAACTACATTCGGATGATGTCTTCTCCAATTTTCAATTTGGTACCATAACGAAGAATTTCTCGCAGATGAATTGAAAGCTTACCACTGTAAACTTGTTTAGACATAAATTCGTTGAATAATTCAGTCTTGCTCTTCTCGTAGATTCTAATGACTACTGTCTTCAGCGGCCTGTACGCTTGAGCATCGAGTTCTGCAGATGAGATACGATCCACGACATCTGTTGGGAGCTGAGGGATAGCGTGGAAGTGCTTCGTCTTTTCCGAGGTAATTGTTCCAAAGTGAACCTGTGCCTCTAATACTCTGAACCAGGTTGAAACGGAAGTCTCGCAAAACACGGAAGGTTTAACCTTGATCCCGGCGATGGTCTCACCTTCTTATGTTGGGGGTCGCTGAGTTCCTTCGTTGTCAGAAGCCATCTTTTTCTACCTCAGTAGGGGTGTTCTTCTTCTTGCGTCTTTAGCTGGTGGTCGTCTGCTTGCGTCACAGTAGGAGAGAGACTTCTGCTTCTGTAGAACTGCTGCTGGATAAGGTGTTCGACTTCTGGGGTAATCAATTATGAAGTGGCAGGAGTGCTGGAAGAGTTATTTTTTTCTTCTTCCTCTACTTCACAAGTTGTAGTCACCAATTCTATAGTCCGTGGAAGAGGCCAATTCTGTTGTGACCGGTGAAGGTGATCTGCCTCTTGGTAGACAAAAGAGAGCTCGGCCTCTTTGTAGACCAGAGAGCTTCCTCTTGGTAGGCAGGAGACAGGGCCTCTTAGTGTGGCCGCTTTGTAGGCCAGAGCGGAAGAGTACAGCCTCTTAGTAGGTCGGAGATAGGAAGCCTCTTTGTAGGCTGAGGAAAAGCTCGGCCACTTTCTAGGCATTAGCGAAAGACCTGTGAGTTCTTCTTCTTCCCCGACTAACAGGTCTTGCAGTTGTAGAGAAGGGCTTGTGGTTATCTCTTCTGTTGCCTCTTCATTTATCGTGTAGCTTGTTCTCTTGAAGTCTCTCTCTCTCGTAGGTATAATAAAACTCAAATTGTGATTTGGATAGAATTAAATATTTTATTGAATAACGCTTTCAACTATATTTAACAATCTCGCACACCTAAAACTACATGCTAATAAGAGGTTTTTTAATTTCTTTCAACTTTTGCAACAAATCAGATGTGTGTCCCTTCGAAGCAGACTCCAAATTTGCTTCAAGACAAGCCTATTTTTAATAATTATTATACATAAGTATGGTGCTAAAATGCTACAAAATCATTATATTAAATATTTCACATTAATTTGTACAAATTATGATAAAATAAAATTAAAAGAACTTTATAAACATACTGCAATTCTCTCAGACAATAAAAAAAAATAAAAAAAAAAAGTTCAAAAAAACATATTTTTGAAATGTATTTTTTATGAGTATTTTTAAAACTCTAACTGTTAAACAGTACAATATTTCAACTTTTTATACAAAAGAAAAACATTATATCATGACAAATATTATATAATTTGTATATATATATATATATAATTATAATATAGTATATTAATTATATATATTAATATTATATAATATATATAATATATGTATATATTATAATAATATATTTAAGACAAATATTTATAATATATATAATAATTATAATATTATATATTATATATATATATTTTATATCTTATTTATTTACGTCCTAATATATTATCATTATATAATATATTATATATACTATCATTTATATCATTTAATAACTATAAAATTTATATTTTAAGTTTTACATGAAATTGATAAGTCTGTGCACGATTACTATAGCTGAGGAATTTGAATTGTCGTTTTTTTTATTTTTTTTTTTTTTTATTTTTTTTTATTTTTTGTTTATTTTTTGCTTATAATTTAGAATAGGAGTAAAGGATATAATTTAACTCAATAGTAAATCACTATTAGCTGCACCTGCTCTGAGTCTTATTATAACAATAGTAATCGTTATATTAAACACTTACGTATATTAAATATATATCTATATATATATAATATATTATATATATATAATAAATAATATATTATAAATAATTATATATATATATATATAATAATTAATATATTATATCTATATATATATAAATCATTTATAATATAAATCTATATATATTTATTCATAAATTATATTATCAATATATTTATATATATCTATATAATATTTTAATAATACTGATATATTAATATACCCAGTTTTGGTACATTATAATAGACATATTTACTTTTCACGACGTCGTGAGTCTTAACTGGTCAGATAGTGCATTCTTACTATGTATAGCTTTGCAAGGCCTTCATAATAATTAGATCTATCATTATGTTTAAGGCTGTAGTTACGATATTCTTTCTACATTATATTGCTCTTAAGACATGATACATTCTATTATATTCATCAGACATATGATGAAAGATGAGTGACTTAGAGATGGTATATCATTAAACATACGATCATAAGATTTACGCTAACGAATCATTGGTGAATAATACGGACTGAATAGACAATTTTATCAAATTTAGTTATGAAAGGGAGTAGTAAAATCTTGTATCAGGTTTTAAGCGGGAGATGGACTCACTTTGTGTTTGTCTACTTTGATATCTTTAATACAGCACCCACTCCACACACCATCAGCTCTGCTATAATTAATCTCTCCACTACACACATAATAATATATACATATATATATACTACTATCTTATATTTATATTATATATCATATATATACTATAAATATATAATAAATATCTATATATCTTTATTTTCATTAATAATAATATATATTATATATATATTACATCTCTATCAAATCTATAATTATAATTATCTATATATATACTATTCTAATATATATATACATATATTTTACATCTATATTACTATTAATTCGTCCTCGCAGAATCGGTCGGGGGGTAGGTTTCATCCTCGATCCCCTCACCCGTTAAGGGCTCGTACATGCGTCTTGCATAAGCTCTTTCACACTACCCGATAAATTCTACACATATTCTACACAGAGATTATATTATCTCCTATTATTTCTAGGACTATTCAGCAATTTAGCGATTACAGTGTATTTTATTTTTGCTCTATAATCATACTTCTTATATTAATAGATATCTTTTTCAGGTCATAACAGGAGTCTCATTTTTTGTGCATATATACCGTATAACTATAACATATTTTTATCATTGAGATCGTAGTTATATACTCCTGATGTTAGTATTACTCTTATAATATCATTTTACACTTTACAGTACTGGGTAGATTCCTTGACAGCTATCTGATCGCAATGCTTGGTATTTGACACCATGAATCAGCATTTAATCACCAAAGATCTTAACTTTACTCCTTATAAAAATATTCATCACAAAGTACTTCATATTTATTTTTTTTAAATATGTATATTTCTTTATTATATTTGAGATATATGCACTACATGTACTCTTAC
This sequence comes from Trachelipus rathkii, assembly GCA_015478945.1. Lineage (NCBI taxonomy): Eukaryota > Metazoa > Arthropoda > Malacostraca > Isopoda > Trachelipodidae > Trachelipus > Trachelipus rathkii. Next base: position 39,426 of record JABUQX010041619.1, read on the forward strand.
TTCAGTTCTATAATATATATATTAACTTTTTTAAAAGGACTTTTATATCTTTTAATATCATTGTGTACTTACAATTACTTAATCTTGATTATTTCACTTTCATGTATAAGAATGTTCTTGTAATGTGCGTAACTCATATGATTAATGCGGTTCCTCATAATTCTTTGTTAGATCCTTGCTATTCTTTATTCTCGTGCTTTTTTTGATAGTAATCTGTCTATTTGTGCTATACATTTGTACAGCTTCTTGTGCAATTTTCAACTCACCTAAATAATTTTTTTAATTTATTTATCATTTATTTCCATTAATCATAATTGTATGTCATTATATGTTATATTTATTTTTTATATTTTTTTCGCAATTTTTTTAATTTTTATCATCTTTTCTAACATCATTTATTACATAAATTAATACTATTTACCCTTTCTGTACTTCGTAATTTTATACTTCTTTTCATTCTTTATCTATCTTTCTATCTACCTATCTCGTTTTTTTTTTTTGTTAATATGTAATAAACATTTCAGTCATGCCCCTAATGTTTAAACCCCGTAGCATGTACGCTCTAGTATATTTTTTTCTTTCACTAAATAATATTACTCTAATGATAAATTATTTTATTTATTTTTTTCTTCTTCGTGAGGCTTAATATCAATCTTATAGATTTAGTTCACAGTTGATTTATTGAGTGTATAATGTCTCGCATTTGATAAATATAGAAATAGATTAGTTTGTTAGCGAATTTGAGAGATTATATTATTCTTGTTTTGCTAATATGTCATATTTCTATATAAATTATCTAAAGTATAATCATTAACTGTTTAATGTTCTCGCATATTAATTCTATTCGCTATATTTTGTGTGTCAATAATATATACTTGTTCTGAGATATAATATACTTATGTGATTCATTCTCAATTATTGAATGCTTTATTTTTGTTTCCATTCTCAATTAATCTATTGAGAAATGTACATAATTTTCTTAATTTTTCCTTAAAGGATACTTTATTCTAACTTTTTTTACTTCTTTCATTATTATCTCAACTTCCTTTTTTTAATTTTTACTGCGCCAGAAAGTACAAGGTCCGCTTCATTCAGAACTACTTTTGGATAAGAAATTTCACTAGTCTGTGGTATGAGAGATTAAATTTTATTAATAAATTGAAATATTCATCAGTAGTTGGCCGTGAGTAAATACTTCATTTTCGTCCGAGTGAGAGTGTTTGGTGGGGCTAAGTCACGCTGATATTATTTACCATATATAAACATTTAAATTGCACTTTTCACCAACACAGTTTTTACTGATCCGGGACGTATTGTTCCATAGTGACACGAACCTCGTTAGAATGTAGAGGGGAGAACGCTAATGTGAGATGTATAGCGTGTTTAGTGTTAATGGTATATCGATGTTTGGTTCACTATCAGGCTCGTGCACACTATTAGGCACGAATGAACGCTACTTGCGTCAATAAAAAAAAATAGTAAGACACGTGAGTCGGAATCTTAATATAACATTGGAGTCGGGGTACTTCTTAAACATTATAACTCGAGTTATACACATGTGAGAGTGCTGGGCTCTGAACAAGACTAACACAAGAGCAGGACTCGTGACACAACCTGCGAGTCAGAGCTCTGGAAGAAGATTAAATAATGTTTTTCAGAACTCAATATTACGCTTACACTCTGTACAATATTGGAACGTTCACTTTTTGTATTATATAGTTTTTTTTCATAAGTTTTTATTATTTGAATAAGTAACAAGTATTTGTTAAATTGTTATCTTTCCTGATAAATAATATACATTAGCATTATTTATGGGAAAGATTACCTTCCCCTCCATGGACAAAATTTTTATAGCATATAAAAATTTTATCTTCCTTTGTTCATAATAAATGCTATAAATAAATAATTTGGAATAAACTTTTCTTCTCCAAGGGTCAAATACTGCCTTTGATAACGATCTTTCATTTCGAATTTATGTACAGGAAGTGATAAATAGTTATCAAACAATCTATTTAATGAAATCAAATTCTTCACTCAATCACTTAAGTAACTCACTGAAATAGGACAAAGCGAAGAAAAAAAAAATATATACATTGAAGGAAGTTATTCATCAAAGGAAAGGTCGTGAGAAGATGGTTTATTTCAAGGATCATTAAGGATGGGAGTACTATTGAATTGATCTACTTTTTCATGGAGAGTAGATACATAGGTGACTGGGATCTTGGCCCTCGAAAATGTTGATATGGAATGTAGTTTTTGTCTGAAAGATTTGATTCAGATTTTAAACGATTGAAAGTATAAGGACTAGAATCATTAAAGTCATTAAACTGATCTGAAAAACCAGAGAAAGAAGATTGAGAGGTCGATTTTGATCGGAAACTCGATTCGTGAATGGTAGGACTTTGCTTTTTCACAGGATCAGACAAAGTTGGACTAGAATATTTAGAATTATTATTTTGACTAAACGAAGGTTTTTTGTTTAACATATTACGAGAATATAAATGAGGATATATGAACGAATCGTGCTCACTCTTTTGAAATCTTTTCTGTGGTATCATGTAAGTTTACTTTTATTTGGGACTTGAAATCAACTTGATTTTTATTTTTATCTTTAGCAAGAAACTGCTCGGATAAATTTAGATTTAAACATGGCTCGGAAACAATTTTAAAATTATCGCTATGTACAGCGATCTCTCTACCAGTTTGTAGGCACTGTAGAATGAATCTATTTCTTCCCAGAATTCCAATAACTCTATAAGGACCCTTCCACTTTTTAAAGTTTAGGTGAGACCTTCGGGGGTTTCACGTCCATTATATAAACGCGTGTACCGATTTTTATTTCTCGGATATCAGCTTTCTTATGTTGTTTGTCTACAAACTTTTGAGTTTCAGCTTGAAGATTTTCTCGAGCTATTTCGCAAATAAGATTTGTTCTAACCACGAAGTCTTGTAAATCTTCAAGAGTCGGAGTGAAGTCTTTGTAGGGATTTGAAAAGGGAATAACATAATTGTCTAAATCATAAGGTAAACGTTTATTATATCCATGTAGAACTTAATGGGGACTGTCACCTAGATTTCATTGTACGTACTATTAAGACACAAATGTGCGTAGGGAAGATAGGAAGACCAATTATTTCCTTTGTCGTTTACAAAATGACGAAGGAAATTCTCAATCTTAAAGTTTTCTCTTTCGATGATGTTGTTCAAAATAGCTGATCGAAAGGTGATCTCTACTTTGTTAATTTTCCAAAGTTTGCAAAGTTGCTTGAAGAAATCAGAGACGTTTTCACCAGCTCTGTCACTTTCAAAACATTCGGGGTGGTGTGTCTGACAATGACTCTATGCAAAAGAGCACTTGCTATGTGAATGCCACTACGTGAGATAAAGGGCAGATTTCAACATATCTGGTTAACGAGTCTTTTAGACGAGGATGTATTTTGCATTTGAAATTTTACATGTGGGAAGAGGACCGATGATGTCTGTATGAACTCTGCTGAAAGGTGAATACGTGACTTGATAAGAGTGAATAGGGCCGCGTTTTGGTACGTTCCCTTTTACTCGAAGACATGAAGGACATTCCTTACAAAATTGACACACTAATTTAGATAATTTGGAAAAAATATAGCGCTTACGGATTCTTTTCTCCGTTCTAATGTTACCCATATGACCTGCATCCAATGTACAGTGATTTAAATTTAATATGGTATAAATGAGGGAGTCTGGAATTTCAATAAGATATTGGGTATCTTTGGTTACAAAATATAAAATATTGTTAATATATGCATATGGGAAGTTAAAAGTTTTTCCCGTTTCCTTTATGTGTTTTATAATCGGAGAAAGACGAGGATAATTTTCTTGCTCTTTTTTTATCTTCGGAAGTCATATCAAATAATTTGTTATTTGAAATAGTGGGACTGACATTGAAAACATATCCCTCTGAGATAGGCGGTGGAGAATTACGGGAGAGGTAATCGGGACAAATTTTCTTTTTTCCATTGGTGTAAATAATCTCAGGATCGAAAGAATTCCCCTTTATAGCCCACCCAGCTAGTTGATGAGTCGGGTCTTTGTTCTTAAAGATACTGACGACTAAGGGTTGATGGTCGGTGAAAGTTTTGATTTTTTAACCAAAGATTGTATTCCGAAATTTAGTGAGTGCCCATGTGATAGCTAAATCTTCCCTATCAATGGAGCTATAGTTCCTCTCTGCCTTATTTAACACACGAGAGGCGAAAGAGACGGGACATTCCCGACCTTGAAAATCAAGTTGGGCGAGGACACTGCGCCAAGGTCAATTCCACTGCGTCGGTACTTAACAAAAATTCTTTCGAAAATTCAGGGAATTTGAGAATGGGTTCTAAAAGTAACTTTGTTTTAAGAGTCTCGAAAGCTTTTTGTTGTTCTTGCCCCAAAAGAACTTGACATTTTTCTTGAAGAGGGACGTAATTGGCTGTGCCTAGAAGCCTAGAAATACGAGGGAGCGCTTGAAAAAGTTGTTTTTTTTTCTAACTTCTTTTAATTTAGCTTTCTTTAGAGCTTCAAATACAACATTTAAGCTTGCATAATGTGAATTTATATCCTTAGAAAATACAATGCCATCCAAATAAATTAAAGCGTGGATGCCAAGGACATGGGATAATGCTAACTCCATTACGCGAGAAAAAAAACTAGGTGCCGCTTTGACGCTCATGGGTAATCTTTTTGTCTGGTATCTGCCACGATGAGAAGAAAAGGCCAAGTAGGGACGACTACTTTCCTCTATACTAATGTAAAAACCAGTCAATAAATCCAAAGATGTATACACCGTTGAATTGCTAAGTTTTGAAAGTGTTTCTTGAATATTAGGTATAGGGAAATTCTCCGGTATAGCATATTTGTTGAGCTTCCTGTAGTCCAAAACAACCCTTGGTTTTGAACTATCTTTCTTGGGAATTATGAGAAGAGGTGAAGAATGAGGACTTGTACTCGATTCTATGTAATCCTTGAGGATACAGTCGTCTATCCAGTCATCAATATCCTATTGGAATTTATGCGGGAGTTGATAGTTGGGTGTGTAAATATACTTCGGTGCATCAAGGGTTAACTCTAATTTAAATTCACAAAGGGGGCAAGGACCGACTTCGTCGTTGCCTAGAGCAATGACTTCTTTATGCGAAATAAGAAAATCAAGGATTTTATCCATTTGGGTTGCACCCTGTAAGACGATTAAATCAGAATCTTTCTTTGATTTTGATAAAAGATTTTCACTATAGACTTCTTAATTGAGCGTCTGACAAACCTTTAGAAGACTCAACTTTGTTTATATTCGAAGGAATACTTCGAAGGGACAGAGGATTCGGGACAGAAATTAAAATATTTTTGTCAAGGGTAATAGAGGTTGGACCCGTATTTATACATTGAATCACCACTGTGCCATTTTCAACCGGGCTCAGAGTGGTTGCAAAAACTAAATTGGAGAGTTTTTCTCTGAAACGAGATACGTTTTGTCAGGCGGGGACGTGCCTGCTTCAGATTTAACTTTTATGGGAAGAACAAAACTGGAATAGGGTTCAAAAATTTTCGACTGTTAAAAACAACTGATAAGAAATATCGTCATTAATATATATTTCTTGTATAAAGGACTCATTAACATCGTTGGAAAAATCATTTTAATTTTCAAAGCTCCTTGAGGGTTTTGTATGAGACGTAGGAATAGGATTGGCTTGACGATTATCAGAAACAGCACCGTAAGCTATCAAAGGAATTTTCCGAAGTCATTTTTAACTTTCATTGATAAATATTAATTTCTAAAATCGATCTGGATAGGCAATTTGGATAACACATCGGTTCCCAGTGACACACGACCGTTAAAGGTGCATTGTGAATTTACGACAATAAAGGAAATATTGAACTATTGTTCATTTATTAGTAACTGAAGTTTGACCCTCCCTAGATTAGGTAGAACATTGCCGGTGATCGATCTTAAGACAGTTTCACTTTCCTAAAGTTCTAAAAGATACAGTTTAATCAAATTATTATAAACTTCCTGACGAAGAATTGAGATAGATGATCCGCTATCTATAAAAACAGAAGTTTCGTATATAAAACTATATTCTACAGTCAAATTGACTTTCATATAATAACTTTTACCTACTATTGGGGCTTTATTTACATTAAGAACAATGCTTAGATTATGGTTATTATCAGATATTTAGGTCATTTGTGCCTCTATAGGGCTGACTAGAACATTCCAAGGCTTAAAATCTCTGCCCTTAGCTAAAAATTTTGACCTTGAAAATGAGTATTTCGAAGCGGTTTTGCATTGAAACTATTGTTTCCTGGAATTGGAAGACGACGCCCAATTATTAGTACGTGAAAATAACCGATCTACAATAAAATACATATTAAACAAATTTGTGATATCTATTATCAGAATAATTTGATTGCGATATTTAAGCATCAAATTAGCATTCCATTATCATGGTTTACATGTTTAGATTGATATAATTTGTCTGATTCGGAAGCGTAAGATGCGGTGTGGCAAGAGATACACTCAACGAAAGCCCTGCCTGAAATTTACTAGGGCCCAAAACTATTGTTTCCGAAAATGCGGAGGTGCATACATCTGATGAAATTTGCGACATTTCCGGCCCTTGCTAGTTAACACATATAAACAATAATAGAATTAGAGGCTTGACTCGCTTTCACAATTACTGGACAACTCAAGATTGTAGAATTTTTTTACGGTTGTGCAAAGGAGGAAGCATACTCAAACAACGAGCTGCCCTATTTACCTAGGTCTACTCCCTCAAAGTCTATTATGCGTGAACGCGATCTAACATGAATAATTTAAAGACAAATTTAAGATTCCCTTGCTCATTTGACAAGTATACACCCATAATATAAACTGACAAACTGCTTATTTTGTGCATGACTGCCAAGACTAATGACGTAAATAAATTTGCAAACGGTGTGTGCGTGCAAAATGAGACTACCTCAAACGACACCTGCGCTAAATTAACCCTGACGGAGCGCAATTATTTATCTGAAAAACCGAACCAATATTATAGATACATAACTTCAGACAATTTAGATTTCCTTGCTATACACATATAACAATATAAGATAAAGGGTTATGACTTAACGCATATAATACATAACAAATTTCAATTGTTAAGTATTTTTTTTTCAACAGGTTGTTAGACAAGACATTACCTCAACACTCTGCCGTAGATGCCTATAGGCAGCGGGCCCACCGAAATATATATATAAGACCCGATAAATACATAGATACATTTTCGCATTACTCAAACACAACTCTCTACGACATTTCCCCTATACGCATAAAATTGCAAAGTTATCATAAATTACTCCACACAGCTCTAGACTAGACACACTTTATCAATACATTAAATTGTTAAAAAAAAGAATTAAAAAAAGCATTGTGTATGGCATATATAAAGTTTACACCACATGCTATAACAATGAAACCAAATTTATTTATCCACGTATATTTATTTTATGAAATCAATATTTCCAGAGCATGACATACACGACCATTACAATAATTTAGTTTCCTAATTGCATATATTACAACAAATAAACAATATAAAAGAAATACAGCTCTGACTACGACTGTTATCATCACCTAACAAAATCCAAATTGTAAGTTTTTTTTTACGCGTGTGACGGACAATGACCCAAGAGGCGGAACACGCACAAAACATACGCTGCTGGCCATAAATTTCAACCTAAGGGGGAGCCGCAAAATTATTGTATCATGAAAAGCCTGATATAAAATATAACATTGAATATATTAAACACTATTAGATTTAAATATTGATTGATATTAATACAAGCAATATAACAATATAAATTATTTTGACTATAAACGTGCTTAATTGTACAGACAGATCAAATTGTACATTTTCCCATATAGAGATATGAGAGCCAAAGGAGATAACAATCCAATACCAATACATATATATCAAATACCAGGAAAGCCAAATTATTATGTCATGAAATAACCAATCTACATGAATACACTATTACAACGCATTCTTAGATTTCCTTGCTATTCAACTATAACTAATATAATTGACTACCACAGATTATGACTACAACATAACATCAAGCATTGTGACATTTGTCTTCTGTTATCTTAAACGACTGTGGTTGGTACTAAGAGGAGATCGCGACAACCACACCCGCACGCCGTAATTTCGCTTTGGAGTCAAATCATTTACTCTGAAAGAAGACCGATCTGAAGCACCATGATATATAATTAAATACAAATATAATATTCAAATTCGATATTTAAACATTATATAATAGATTGACTTAACGCTTGTATTATACAAGTCAAATTGTTAATGCTCCTCTTTCACTTCATGGAAAACGGTGTGTGCAAAGAGATACTAGTACAAAACAAATGATATAAATTCGGAATAGGAGAACCAGAATTATTTATCGTGAAAGAAGGGGAACATGATAATATAAAAAAAATTTAGATATATATTCACTATAGATATATATACAAAATAACTATCATAGCCACGCCTTGACCTCGGGGGACTTTATTACATCACAATCAAAAATATCCGTAAATTTTTAATTAAATTCAAAGTTTTGTTTTGGGTTGTGCAAAAGGAGATACCTCGAAACACTTGCGCTAAGAATTAGAGACCATGAGGAGCCCGACCAAATTAATTAATCTGAAAGACCTGAAGACGTAGACCATGCTACATATAAAACAGAATCTTAGATTTCCGCTATGCTATTAAACATTAAGACAATATAAGGTATAGATATATATATATCAATTGGATATTATATATCTTATATATATATCAACAAACAGGTTGTACAATAGAGATACCTCAACACACATGGCCTAATTACCAGGAAGCCAATTATTATCAATCACCGCATAACATAACAAATAACACTAAATATCAAAACACAACAACTTTTAGATTTCCCCTTGGCTTGTCTCAAAACATATAAGCAGGATATAAATAAGATTGGACTAGCGCTTTTAAACCAATCTACATCAAATTGTAAAAAATTATAAAATATATATATCCTGGATACGGTTTTTGTGCAAAAGAGATTCCTCAAACACCTGCCTAAATTACCATAGGCAGCCAAATTTTTTTATCTGAGAAACGATCTATAACCATGAAATACTAATTAAAGAATATTAGATATTTGCCTTGCTATTGACAAGTTCTACAAACATATAACGGGGAATATAAAAAGCTTTGAATACCGCTATATTACTACATAGAAATTGTGAAAATTGTTTTAAATATAAGATATGAATAGAGAAAGAGCAATGAATCAAACACGATTGCGCAAGATTACTAAGGGAGCTCCCAATTATTATATCGGGGAAACCGATTAACATGAATACGAAGTATTAAAACACAAATGTTTTAGCGATTTCATTGCTATTCATAGACACATAACACATATCAATAAGAATTGACTGGTACGCTTTATCACTTACATCAATTGATAAATTTTTCCACGGCTGTGAATACCGAACCAAGAGAATAACCTCCTCAAAACACCCTGCCTAACAATCTACCACGTTGAAGCCCAAATCTACATTACAATACTTCGAACCACGTACAACCACTGACATCCATAATATAACAAAAAATTATACGCACCTATACTACACCCACACAACACCTTTCCGCTACTTATTATACTATGAACAATTAATAAATAAGTTTGACTACCGCTTTATTTTAACTGCACCTGCAATTGGTAAAACTTACTTTACCCTCCCTCCACCCCGATCCGGTTGTGCAGAAGGCGAGAAATACCCTCAGGAACATCTACCTTTGTCCTAAAATACCGGTAGCAGCCGCCACAAACTTATTATGGCTGAAACCGATCTAACAAATTAAACGTACATTATTAAATGGCACAAATTTAGATTTCCCTATGCTATTATATTGGACGCGAAAAGCATATAACATATAGTAATTAAGCTTGACGTATCCGCTTTATCGAAGATCACACTTCAATTTGTACAATTTTGTTTTCACCGGTTTGACAAAGGAGATTACCGTTCGAGCAGACAGCGCTTGCCTTAGAAAAAATACCTAGGGAGCCCAATTATTCTGCTGAAACCGATCTGCTACAATAATATACATATTAAAACATTGTAGAATTTTCGGCTCCCAGATTGCTGTGTGAACACATACTTAACAATGAAGGCACAATAAGATGTGACTAGCGCTTTCAACACTGACAGACATCAATTTGTAACATTTTTTACAGCTCACGGTTAGTGGGCGATATAAAGAAGATAACTCAAACAAATCGCATTCTCCTTCCTCCATTATAAGCATTACAAATTTGTGACTGTAACGAAAAAAAAAATTATAGCATAAATGCAAAAGAAATTTTAGATCTTTTATAAATTTGCATAATTACAAAACATATACAAATAATTAAATACAGCTAATGACTACGCTTTATCCCTACATCAAATTGTAAATCTTTTCTAGCACGTTGTGCAAAAAAGGCGAAATAACCTCAAACACCTTGCCCAGGTATACCTAGGAGCGACACAATTATGTATCGGAAACGCGATCTAACATGATAGAGACATATTCAAGGCTCAAAATTTGAGATTTCCAATTGCTATTACATCATACATAACAATGATAAATGAAGCATTTGACTTAACGGCTTTATCCAAGCACGTACAGTTAAAATTGTAAAAATCTTTTTTTATTTTAACGGAGGTGTTGTGCAAAGAGATAGCCATCAAACAACGGCATGCTACAATTACACCCTGCAGTTGGAGCCCAATGTATTAATCTGACAAACCGGAATGCATGAAAAACGAGAATACATATTAAAAAAAAAAATTTAGATATTTCTGTAGCTTATTCAACACATATAAATTGGAATAAGATTGCAGCCTGGATCAAATTTGTTTTCGATCAATTTTTTCCGTTTGTTCAAAATTTTACGTTTGGGCAAAGGAGATACCTGAAAAAACTACTCTGCCTAAATCTACCTGGAAGGCCCGAAATTGTATGATGATCTTGAAAACCGATCTTAGACATGAATAGCAATAGTTAACACAACACCGGAATTAGGAATTCCTTGTCTATGTACAGCGATATAAGTAATATAAATAAGGTCTTGACTAACTGCTTTTTCAGCCACTAACGGACGATCATAAATTGGTAATTTTTTATTCCGGGTCGCAAGCGGGCGTGATCGTACACAAAGAGAGTACCTCAAGAACACCCGTGTCCTAAATTCCCTTAAGGAGCGCCAAATTATCTAGCCTTGAAACTCCCTCGACTAGCAAAAGTGAATAGCAACATGTAAAACAAATTTAGAATGTCTTGCTATGTTGACACACGATATAACCCATTATAAGAAAATAAAAGCTTGACTACGCTTTTAAAAATCACTACATCAGATCTGTAAGATTGTTTTTGTGCACGGTTGTGCAAACTCGCAGATACCTCAAACCACTGCCGTAAAAATTTTACCCGTACGGAGCGCCAAAATTAATTATCGAGTGAACTACTCGATTCTAAACATGAATGACATATAAAACAAATTTAAAGAATTTCGTAAAGATAATATCTTTGCTTTTACACATATAGAAATATAAATAAGCTTTGACGAACGCTTTATTATCACGTAATCAAATTGGTAAATCTTTTATCACGGGTTGTGCAAATAGGGAGAATACACCTCAAACACTTGTGTACTAATTAGTAAGAGCCCAAATATTATCTGAAACCGAACTAACACGATGGAATGTACATATTAAGACACAAATTTTAAATTTCCGTTGCTTATACACATATATTACCATATAATAAGAAGCTTGACTGCTTCGTCCGGCTTTAATATCACTACAACGATCAATGTAAATTTTTGTATTCTATCTGCAACTCTGCGTTTGTGCAAAGGGAGGATCCCCTTAGAACACCGGACCTGCCTAAATTACCCGGTAGGGGGGCGCGCACAATTATCTAATCTGAAACCAAAGCTAACATGAAAGACTACATAACTATCAACAAATTTTAGATTTCTTGCCTCATTGAAACACATCATAACAATAATAAATAAGCTGAACTTAACGCTGTTCAAAAAATCACATACAAATGATAAATTGATTAAATTTTTTTGCGCGGCGGTTTTTCTTTTCAAATTGTAAATTTTTGGCGGTTGTGCAAAGGAGATACCCCATACACCTGCCTAAATTACATGCCTAAATTACCTAGAGGCCCAAATTATTATCTGAGAACGATCTAACATGAATATCACATTGAAAACAAATTTTAGATTTCCTTGCAATTAAATAACAGTAACAATATAAATAAAATACAGCTTGACTACTGACTTATATCGACTACAGATCAATTGGTTATTTTTTCTACAAGCGGTGGTGCAAGAAAGTAGATAGCCTCAATGACACCTGCCATAGTAGATTACCCTATAGGAGCCCAGAATCATTTATCTTGAAGACCGTTCTAACCATGAAACTACATATTTAACTCACACATCCTCAGGTCTCCTCCCTTGCCTATCTCACCCTATATACAATTATACAATAAGGGCTTGATTAACGCTTTTAAATATCAGTACAGTCAATTGTCAATTTTTCGGTGGATGTTGTTTGACAGGTGGTTGTCGAGTGGTTAAGAGGGAGATACTCAAATCACCCTGCCTTAATTTACCGGGGTAGGAGCGCAAATAGTTATTATCTGAAACCGTTTAACATGAAATACATATTAAAACAAATTTAGGTTTGCCGTTTGCCTATTATACCAATATTACACATATAAATAAGGCACTTGATATACGCTTTATGCACTACATCAAATTGTAAATTTTTTGGGGTTGGCTGGTTGTGCACAAGAGATACCTCAAACACCTGCCTAAATTACCTAGGAGCCAATATTATTAATCTACTGAACTCAAACTAACAGAATACATTAAAAGTTAAAAAGAACAACATGTTAGAATTATTGCCTTTTAGCTATTGCAAAACAAAAATCATCTAAACAATATGAAATAAGCCTTAGACTACTGGACTTTGCTTTATCGCTACATAAAATTGTAAATTTGTTCTTCGATGTAGCCGGTTGTGCCAAAGGAGAATACCTTAAAACACCTGCTAACACGTACCGTAGGAAGCCACCGCCAAAGTTAGTTATCGCTTGATAACTGCGATTCATACGCTTAACATGGTGTAATTATCACTAAAGTTAAAGCTCCATTTAGTATTTCTCCGCTATGTGGGAGAAGTTACAAGTCGCAAAATAACAATATCAATAAGCTTGACTATTTGACGCTTTAATCACGCTACAGGTGTCAAATTGGCTTAATTTTTTTTCAGTTATTTCTCGGATATCGGTGTGTTGTGCAAAATGTAGATTACCTCAAACAGCGCTGCCCTAAGGATGACCGTAGGAGCCCATGAATTATTTGATCTGAAACGCGATCTAAGCACTGAATACATTTTATTAAAACTCAATGTGGTGTTAGGATTTCGCTTACTGAATGTTTAGCACATGATAACAAATATAGTAGAGCTTTTACCTCACGGGCCTTTTTCAACTGACATTCGTAAATTGTCAGAATGTGGTTTCCGTAAGAAGATTAAATTAGAGACGGGACGTGTTGTACATTAAGAGGATACCTCAAACTAACCGTGCTCTAGAGATTTACTGGGTAGGGTGAGCGCTCCTCCATTATTATTCATCTGAAAAATAATCCGAGTCCTCAAACTATCGGGACCTATCCAGATCACTTAAACAGAGATTAGATTTTCGCATTGCGTAGTTAAACGCATCTACAATGATTAAAGTAATGGGCTTGCGGACCTACTGGCTTTGAGAAATATCACACGATACATCAAATTGTAACTTTTTCCTGGTGGTGCTTTTTGGTTACCGGTTGTGGTCGAATAGGAGCGAATAAGAGCCTAAAACAGAGGGTTGAGGTTTGGTCGCATGAACGCGTCTCTGCCCGTTACAATTACCCTTAGGGATAGCCGGGCTCGGAAATGTAGATTAGAATCTGAAAAACGTATCTATAACCGCATGAAGTACCATTTATTGGAAAAACAATATTGTAGTTTCCGCTTTGCTAGTTTGTGAAGACTGAGTCTATAACAAGTATACTAGGCGAGCTTGGGACTTTACTGGGGGATTTATCACTCACTGGAGAGTCAGAAGACTTGTAATAAAATTTGTGTTCTGTTTATCAAGTGACCTGTGTTATTTCAACAGAGTTTAGTATCGTCACTGACTAATGTATAAAACTTAACCTAGGAGGCCCAAATTTATTAGTCTGAGACAACCGTTCTAAAGCAAAATACAGTACATTTCATTGGCATAGAATAAGAATAAACATATTAACCAAAATATATCCCCACACCGTCAATACCCATCGCTACCATCCCACTGGTCTAGTCCAACCCTCGATAATAAATTGGCAAGGAGCGTGGTTGTGGCAGAGGAGATAACGCCTCAAACACCTGCCTAGCGCTAAAGTTACGTGCAGTGTCTAGAGCCAAATTTATGATCTGAAAAAACCCAACTAAGCATGAATGACATAGCTATTAGAAACAAATTTACGATTTGTCCGCTTTGCCTATCATAATATCATTCATCATATGACAATCATAAGACTAGACGGCTGCGTCTGAGCTTGACGGCTTATACGTCACGATTCCAGATCTGTCCGCTAGCACACGTAGAATTGTAAATTTTTCTTATTCTTCGCGTTAGGGTGTGTGCAACCGGAGAATACCGTCAAACACCCTGCAACTAAATTAGCCATAGGATGCCCAAATTATTATCTGAAACTGTTCTAAAATGATTAATATAGGACATTTTATTTAAAACATAATTGCTTAAAAGATCGTAAAAATGGTCAGGACAGATATTATTGAAAAAAGCGTTGACTACGGCGTTTACAGTCATAACATCAAAGTGCCTGTGTCAAATTTTTGTCGGTAGGCAAGCGGGTTGTGCGAAACTGAAGATACACAGCTCAGAAAACCTGCTAAGATTAGCCACCGGGTCGTACGGTGAGGTCAAATTATCTATTCTACAATCCGTAATGCTTTATCAAGACACTGAATGACAGTATTAAAGAGCGCCAAATTTAGATTTCCGCTTGCTATTACACTATCCAGAATGATAAGATAATAGATTAGGGGAACTACCAGCACTGTTAAGTTCACTAACGATTCAGAATTGTTAATTATTTTATCTCTAACCGGGGTTCGTGGGCAAAGTAGACGGATACTCAAACAACCCCGTGCCCTAAATTTAACACGTAGGGAGCCCCATTCCAAATGGTATATCTATTCTGAAATCTATCGCCGAATGCTAGGACATGAATACACTATTAAAGACAATTTAGAGTTTCCTTGCTATTACACACATATATATATATGCAATATAAATATGGGATCGCGTTGACTACATATGATCCAAGAAATTCATAAAAATTCGGTGAAATTTTTTTTCATGGTATGTGGCAAAGTGGATACTCAAACAACATTGCTTGAATGTACCCTACGCGAGGCAGCCAGACAGAGGTTGTATATCTGGAAGAATCGCGGCTCTAACAATAACGCTGCAGACAGAACATTTAAAAAACAAATTTAGGATTTCCTTCGGGCTATTTAAACAAGCAAAATAACATATAAATAAGCAGCTTGGGAGCGACTTAGAATCAGCGTACAATACAAATGTTAAATTATTTTTCGCAGACAGGTTAGGGTCAAGGAGTACCACAAAACATCAACTCTTGCCTAAATTAGCCACTAGGGAGCCATAATTATTATCGTGAAGACCGATCTAAAGAACCATGAATACAGTATTAAAACAAATTTAGATTTTCTTGCTATTAAACATAATATAACACAATATAAATAAGCTTGGACTACGTTTAATCACTTCCTGCACAGATTCAAGGCTATGTGTAAATTTTTCTTTTCACCCTCAGACGGTTGGGCACAAGGAAGAGTACTCATAAGCAACACTGACCTATTCTGCCTTAAATTACATCAGGAGCCCAAATTATTATCTGAAAAGCAGATCTCTACACATGAATACATAATTAAGAACCGAATTCTAGATTTCAGTGTGCTATACAAAGACATATAAAAATATAAGATATGGCTTGACGTACGCTTTTCTTTTTTTCACTACATTGCGAATCAAAATATAAAATTTTTAAATTAAAAACCGTTGTTGTAACAATGGAGATACCTCAAACCCTGCCTTAATTACGAGGAAGGGTCAGAAGAACAGCAAATTATTACCTACTGAATCTGAAAAGAACCGATCTAAGAAACATGGAGAATAGTATATTAAAACAATTTAGATTTCCTTGCTATTTACACACATGTCACAATATAAATAAACTTGACCTCGCCGTTTTATTACTAAATCAAATTGTATCGAATTATTTCCCGGACGGTTGGTCAAGAGATACCTCAAATCAACCCTGTCTAAATTACCTAGGATGCCCAAATTATATTATCTGAAACCACCGATCTAACATGAATACAATATTAAAAAACAAATTTAGATTTCGCTTGGATACAAAACATAATAAACAACAGGAAAGGAAGTGGAACTCTATTATTTAGTACTTACAGATGCAATTTGTAAATTTTTTTTCACGTGTGCAAAGGCATAGCCTCAAAACTTGCCTAAATCTACGCTAGAGCCGCCAAATTTATTTGATCCTGAAAACGAGACTACCAACACATGAATACATGATTAAAACAATTTAGATTCATTCACTTTGCTGATTTACCACATATAAAAATCTAAATAAGCTTGACTATGCTAGGTAGAATCAAACAATTTCTCCCTAGTCGACTTGAAATGTTTGTAATTTTTCATATTAAGTAGGGTTGTGCAAAAGAGATACCTAAAACTCCTGCCTAAATTACCTAGAGGAGCCCAAATTATTTCTTTATCTGAAAAAACGGCATCAATTATTGGTTCATTTCACAGCACAATATTTTGGCGCTTGAAGTCTCGCTAGTTACAAACATATAACATATAATAAGAATTTAGTTCACAGATACCACTAAGCAATCACACAAATTGTTAAAAATTTTAATTTTGTTTTACGGTTGTGGCAAAGAGATACTTCAAACAACAGGTGCCTAAATTACCTAGGCAGCCCAAATTTAATTAGTCTGAAAAGAAAACCCGATCTAACAATGATACATATGTACAACAGAAATTTAAGTGTTTCCTCCATTGCTATTACACCACTCATAAACAATATAAATAGAGAGGCTTTGACTACGCTTTATTAACTAACATCAATTGGTAAATTTTTCTCGGTTGTGCCATTCAGATCCAAAAGTAACTCAAACAACATAAAGACCTGCCCAAGATTTACCTAGGAAGGCCCCAATGTATATCGGGAAACCGATCTAGACATGAAATCTCAACTGATTATTAAAAGCAAATACTAGACTTTCAGCAATCGTATGTAGTTACGAGCAGCAACATACAGACACAATTTGTAACATAGCGTGACCGATCGGCTTGTATCACTGGACAAATTCTCGAAATTGTAAATTTTTTTTCAAAAACGGACGTACGACGGTTGCTGCGCAAAGAAGGGTTGCCAAAATTTGACTCAGGAAACATTGGAGCCCCACCAATTAATTATCTGAGAAATCTGAAACAAAATGGATAATATTTAAAAAAAAAAATTAGCATTTGTATCATGTATTTCATCATATGATTTTCTTATAATAGATTTGAACTAACGCTTTATTTATACTCGCATCGAAATTGTAACTCTCCTTTTTGTTTATTCATTATGAGTCCGTTTTTTATCGCAGCGTGGTGTGGTGCAAAGGAGATACTCAAACACTTGGGCTAAATTACCTAGGAGCCCCAACTATTATCTGAAAAAAAAAACCCCCGGATTATACGACATGAATACATATTTAACATGACAAATTTAATTCAAGTAAATTTTCTATATGACACATATAACAAGTATAAAATTAAGCCTTGACTACTTGTTGATTAAGATCCTAATGTTGTAAAATTGTTTTATTAGATAGGTTTTATAACAAAGAGATAAACCTCAAAACACACCCTGGCTAAGATTAATAAGGAGTCAACACTTATTAATCCTAGAAGGAATAACGCGATTCTACATGAATACACATTAAAACAAATTGTAGGATTTCCGTTTGCTACAGTTGTGCAAAGCAGATATAAATAGGCTTGACTACGCTTTTGAAGATATCGAACTAAGCAACTTTAATTGTTAAAATTTTTTCCCACGGTGTGTGCAAAGGAGATACACTGTGCAACACAGCGCCTAAATTACCTAGAAGAAGCAGCCAAGTTATTCAATCCTACAGCCCACGACTAAGAAACAGTGAAATAACATATTAACACACAGAATTAGGTTTCACCTTGCTATCTTTACACATATTAACAATATAAATACGCCCTTGACTACGGGCTTTATTCCACTAAAATCAAAATTGGTAAATTTTTTAGAATAACCTCGGTTGTGCAATATGAGATACCTTCAAACACCCAA
>JABUQX010041620.1:5000-7500 GCA_015478945.1 Trachelipus rathkii
TATATATATATATAATAATAATAATAATATATATATTTACATACATATCATATACATATGCAGCAATAAATCATATATATAATATATAATAATAATAACAATATATATATATAATAATAATAATAATAATAATAATAATAATAATATAATAATAACATATATATATATATACATATATAATAATAATATATGTAATAATAATATTCTTAATAATATAATATATAACTATATATATATAATAATATATATATATATATATATATAACAATAATATATATAATAATAATAATAATAATAATATATATATATATATATATATTTATGTATATATATATGATATATATATATATATTATATATATATATATATATATATATATATATATATATATATATATATATATATATATATATATAAAGTCATTTTATATAAAAGGACTCTATAAAAAAAGATTAAAACTTTAAAACTTTTATGATATTTAAGCAAGACTTTCCATTACCTTATAAATAAATAATATCCATCCAGGAAATATCCATCCAATGATTACTCAGGTAAATTAAAAAAAAAAAAAATATGGGGAAAAACAAAAACGTATTTACTCACATAATGAGAACTCACATCTGTTAAAATACTCTACTCATTATCTTCAAGGACTAAAGAAAAAGAAGAAGATGAAGAAAATAAGAAACGATAAAAAGAGTAAGAAAAAGAACAAATAAAAACCGTTTATGAAAACTGATATCAGAAATTTTAGGGAAAAAATGTTATTGGTTTCCGTTTGTTAATAAATCAAAGAACAAAAAACAAATTGTTGCATATTGATATTTACATTATTAATTAAAAGAGGAAAAACGAAGAAAAAATGGAGAAAAGAACATGTACACATATGCGCACGGGCGTGCAAACACCTCATGCACACACACACCTACATACAGACACACTCGCGCCAATACAACCTCACTTCTGAGGTAAAATATGATTTGAGCAAATTGAGATTAAATTGATGCACCCTAACCTTTACTAGAATAAAAACAGCCAATAAACACTTTACAAATGATAAATATTTTATTTCGTTAGCTATATATATATATATATATATATATATATATATATATATATATATATATAGGGTTATATATATATATATATATATATATATATATATACTATATATATATATATATATATATATATATAATATATATATATATAATATATATATTTTTTTTTTATATATATATATATATATATATATATATATATATATATATATATATATATATATATATATATATATATATATATATATATATATATTATATATATATATATATATATTACTACACAAATCACCATATCTCATGGGTGCGGGGTGGTGTGGGTGGTTGATATATGTTAAACGATATATCGTCACAATTCACAAAACGAAGCATAGTGAAAGAATGTGGTTTTCAGCCCCTTGCTATCAGACGAAGAAAATGATAAAATTTTCTTCCTTTGACTGGACTACTTTACGAAACGCAACCTTTCTTTTGCTAGTATTTAACGTAACAAGTTTCTTTTATTTTATTTTAAATTTTTGAATTTCATTCGAAAAAATAAAAAAAAAAATTTTGTCGAAAATTTTTGTTTCTCCATCCAAGATTTCAAATGAAAATTATTTAACAAATAACAACTTAAAATTTTGATATTCTGAATCATTAACGTAATTTTTACTAGTTACTGAAACTTCAAACCCTAAAGCATTCTGTTCTTAAAGTCCAATCCCTAAAGTTCCTATTGAGTAGTTTTCTTCTCATATTTACATCTTTTCTTCAATACAATATAACCCATTTAAGATTTTTTTTATTCTTGGTATTGATAGATCAACAAGAATTTATCGAAGCACTTATATATATATATATATATATATATATATATATATATATATATATATATATATATATATATATATATATATATATATATATATATATATATATATATATATATATATATATATATATTTATATATATATATATATATATATATATATATATATATATATATATATATATATATATATATATATATATATATATATATATATATATATATAATTTGTTCTCTAAGAGTCTAAGGCTAAGAAAAAAAAAACACAAGATTTGAATAATTTTTAATTTTTTCTGAGCAATAATTTCCTTGAACTGAGAAGACATTTCGTTAGAGCGCGGCACCCGCAAATATAACTCGCGGCACCCCAGGGTGCCGCAGCACCCCAGGGTGCCGCAGCCTTTTTGGACTGAAAACCAATACAATAACCCATTAAGATTTTCCATATTCTTCTGCAATTTTCATTCAATGCTTCTCTTTTCTCCTCCCTTCTAATTTCCTCCGCGTCCACACTAGATGACAGTGGTATCCTTATATATTTTTATTTTTATTTATATTTATATTTATATATACTATATATATATATATATATATATATATATATATATATATATATATATATATATA
>JABUQX010041620.1:12500-15000 GCA_015478945.1 Trachelipus rathkii
TTCTTTAATAACAAAATTAAACATTTTTAAATGTAATGCAAATATAACGTCATTTAAATTAATAATCTAGTATATCAAATTAAACAACAAATAAAGCAGTTTCGAAATATTTTAATAATAATAATAATAATAATAATAATAATAATAATAATAATAATAATAATAATAATAATAATAATAATAATAATAATAATAATAATAATAATAATAATAATAATAATAATAATAATAATAATAATAATAATAATAATTATTATTACAATTATTATTATTATAATTATTATTATTATTATTTTTATTACTAATAATATTAATAATAATAATAATAATAATAATAATAATAATAATAATAATAATAATAATAATAATATTATTATTATTATTATTATTATTATTATTATTATTATTATTATTATTATTATTATTATTATTATTATTATTATTATTATTATTATTATTATCTTTGCTTATATGTCTGTGTATTAATATTATTATTATTATTATTATTATTATTATTATTATTATTATTATTATTATTATTATTATTATTATTATTATTATTATTATTATTATTCAATGTTTAATGTAAATAAGAAATAAAATATACATAAAACTTAATGAATAAAATAAAAAATAATACTAGTATTATTTTCTTAACTAAATAAAGAACTGTCTATTATTTTAAAGTTATATTACAATATATTTAAATTTGATAATTTTTTAAATTTTTATATTAAATTTCGATAAATTTATCCTACGATATAAGTTCTGAATATAAATATAAATTGCATAGACCGAAATTTTACCAAAATTGTAATGAAACTCCAAAAGTTTATGAAAAGAAGAAAAACTAAAATTTCGGACAAGAAAAAATGGTGAAAAAAAAAGAAGAAAATTATGTGAACCTATAAATCCAAACTTCAAAAACTTAGACGAACTTGGAGAATGTTGCAAATTACTCCTTCATTGTCTAAGTTTTATGGACTGAGGATCTTCCTAAACTTTAATGGAGCAAGAAATTCATCCTATAACTTAATACTGAAGTACTTTCTGACAGTTTAATAACTTATAAGTATTAGAGAGCCTCAATATATCAACTGTTTAATCAACAATATTAAGTATTATAATAGTCTAATGAGCTTATCCCCGTTTAGGTTCTGCGAAATATTTTTAATAAAGAGAGTAGTAGCCGTGAGAATACCAAAACGGTGGCGTTCTCAAACACATATAGGATTTCTCTACAAAGATTTAGGGTAGTTCTACAAAACAATATACATCTTGTTGATCTGATTGTGGAGTGTAAAGTGTGTGTACGAGTGAATATAGAATCAAATAACCAGATATTATGGAGATGAGAGAAAGAGTTTATTCAGAGAGAGACACTCTGGCACATCACCGGCGGGCCTGCTCTCCCTGGTTAATGTCACATGCACACTGGCGTGGTTGGATTAAAGAGTGGTTGCGAAATAGAAAACACTGTGTACAACTAAATTGCAATAAATCATCATGGGAAATAGTTGAAGAGTGGTGTCCCACCAGGTTTTCAGTGCTGGCGCCACTATTGTTCCTGCATATATATACTTGATTTGACACAGTGACTTAAACTGCATAGTTCTAAGGTTTGCAGATGAATCTAAAGTGGCCACCTCCAGTTAGGAATAGTTGAAGGATGCATAAAGATTCAAAATGGTCTTGATAAACTCTCTGGTGGCAGCATAAGTGGCAAATGAATTATAATAGTAGTAAGTAGTGTAAGGTTCTTCACCTAGTTATCAAATAAAAAGTTTTAACTACGAATGAAATGGGATTGGCCTGGAGTCTGTGACAAAGAAAAAGCTTTAGCTGTGATTATAAAAGCAGAATTTGAAAGGTAGCTAAATCAGTGTGGAACTAGCAATAAGCCTAATAAGATGCGGCATGATCAATCGCAAATGTGTTTTACAAGAGCAAGGAAGTAGATAATTAAACTGTATAATATGCTATTTATTAGGCCAGTATTAGAGTACTGTTCACAAGTTTTGGGCCCTTATTTTAAAGAAAAGACTTAGATATGCTAGACGAGAGTGCAAACGTAGAGCAACAAACAAAGGATGATTTCTGGGTTTGAGGGTAAGAGCTATGAGGAGAGGCTGAAGGAGTTAGAATGTTTCTGTAGAAAGGCGATTCTCAGAGGGACATGATAAAAAAGTCTACAAAAATTTACATCTATTGAATAATACACGAGAGTAATATATTATTAACAATAGACCATGTAAGGTGACTAGGTCACTATAAGAAAATTAAAAGAAGAAAGCATGCCATCTGATATTGATAGAAAGCAGCATCAGTAATACGGGTTTGAAATTTTGGAATGATCTGCAGAGAGGGTTGTGAGTGTGACTCGATTGCAAACATTTAAGAAAGGGTTAGATTTGTTTATGATGGTTGGGTATCTTATATCATTTTTTTTTACTAATTGGGTTTTTAGTTATAGCAGTTATTAATGTTAGATGGCATGTGT
>JABUQX010041620.1:20000-22958 GCA_015478945.1 Trachelipus rathkii
GAAACAATATTTAAGAAGTTCGAACTGGATGGCAGACGACTTATCATAAGAAAATCTTTAGTGATGTACCCCCAAATACTAACTTTTAATAGCTATTATAAAATCATTAATTTAGTTAATTACATATTAAAGCGAAACAATCGTAATATCTTAATCGCCAGTAGATGATTAGACTAGTCTTTACTCGGTATGTTAACTGTAAACCAACTCACAGGAGTCCTGTTCCGGTATTAGATTTCTGCAATGATTATCTTCTTCCACACTGACACTGAACACACTCCACCACAGAGCTACACGTAAATCAGGATCAGGCTAGTCTCGAGTGGACTGCAAAGTCTTTGATAGTATCAGAACAAAAATAAATGTAAATAAATAGAAATATTCATGAAAAAAAGAATAATAAAAGCTGATAGCTATTTTATTCCTTTCATTTTATCAATGTAATACTCAAGTAGTTACCCTTTTTATATATATTATATAAATATTATAATTATTAATATATATATATATATATATATATATATATATTATATTATATATAATATATATATATATAGTATATATATTATATATATATATGTATATATTATATATATATAGTATATATATTATAATATATATATTATTAATTTAAAGGGTAACTAACTATATATAAATAAATGATAGCAATTTGATATAGGATTCTTTTTTCATAAATGTTAACATATATATATATTATATATCATATAATATACTGTATATATAATATTAGTAATATATATATATATATATATATATATATATATTATATTTATATATATTAATATTATATTATATATTATAATATATAGTATAATATATATATATTTATATGTATATATATATATATAATATTAATATTATATATAATTATATATATTATATATATATTATAGTTGATTATTATTACTATAATATATATATATTATATATAATATATATATATATATATTATAATATATATATATATATATATATATATATATATTATTACAGAAATTGCATAAATAAAATCTCATTACATAAAAAGACTAACTGATTGATATGCTCGGAAGTCAATCTATCCCTTTCATTTGAGCAAAGATTGTTTAATAATGAAACTGTTCGTTCTGACGAGACTGACGTCGCGATTTACCATAAGATATTCATTGCTAATGTGTTATATTAACATTAGCAGGGAAAGCATTTTTTTCATCATTCAACAAAATTTTATTAGTTAGCATTAGTCCACTTGATCACTGAATTAACTGAATAGTGATAGGTGAATATTCAGAAGACAATTTGTAGCTATGTGGTATTGTGTCTGTCTCCCTAATATTTTTGGTTCCCGAAAAGACGAAAAATCTAAAACACCAATTTTTTCGGTTTATTTTATACACGACATTGGGGGACGAACGAAGAACGATATATGGGGGAAAAAGAGTATTTCATCACTTCAGGGTGTCGGGAGAGGGGATAAGATTTTATTTTTTTCCGGCCTTAAAAAAAGTTTTTTGAAAAGAATATCGGCTTTCGATATCAAGAAAAAAAATCGAAATATCGATATATCGCCTAAGAAATATCGCCATAAAATATCGATATATCACATAGTAAAGTACGTATAGTCTGAATATCCGGATATTTTGTTGGCATCCCTAAATATAGTTAGTATATGATATATTATATATAGTAGTAGTGTTAGTTTGATATATAAGTATATATATATATATAATATGTATATAATAAATATATATATATTATTATATAATTATATATATATATATATATGTATATATTATATTATATATATATAATTTATATGATAGTACCTTTTTTCTTCATTCACGACATTTATATTTTGACAAATGAATGCTTTCGAACAAAAAATTTAGCTTTAACTTAAGTTAAAAAATAAGAACTATTCATACGAAATAAAATATAATTTAATTATTGGTGAAGTCAAAAAGTTACAAATTAAAAGAAAAACATCTTTGAAACATTTATTGAGATAGAAAAAAATTACCTTATAATTAGATAATATAAATGGTCAAGGCCTCTAGAAGAGCCACGATTCCATATCTCAAAATCTATCAACAGGCTACCGGCCGGGAAGGAAACATTGCGAAGTGCTGAGTACAATTAAGTGCGTAAAAAAAAAAAAAAAATACTTTCATAGGCTACAGGGAAAAGGAATACTTTTTAGATAAAATTTCAAAAGAAAATGTTTTAAAAAAAAAATAATAAAAAAATAAATTATTGTTGAATAATTAAGTAATATGAGTAGAAGCCTATTTAGAACTTTATACGTACTCATGCGGTTAAGATAAATAGAACTTGTGTCGAGTAAATTTTGTTTTTTTGTTTTTTTTTAACTAAAAGAATAACCCCAAGGTAGTTTATACCGCATTACGATGCCAGGAGTCGGGTTGCTTCGGCTTCCGGTGAACTACGGGGATGGACTATTTCCCTCCCCTCCAGTTGAGTGTCTCGCGGAACTCCCCGGCCGTCTTTTTGGTATTTGCGTGTCGCGGGGTCCTCCGCCCCTCCCCGCGGGTATGGGAAAAACGTCCTCCCCCCTGTGTCCCCGTACGGCTTCGAACCCTACTTGCGTTGTAATACCTTTTACAAATTAATATATATATAATTATATATATATATATATATATATATATATATATTATTATATACTATATATATTTTTTTTATAATATATATATACTATATATAGTATATTATATAAAATTTATATATATATATTAAAAGCTATATATATGATATATATATTAATATATTATTATTATTATTATTGATTATATTATTTATATATATTAGATTTATATATTAATTTATATATTATTATTATTTATTATTTAGTTACTAAGTCTCTCCCGCATCGGTCTCAGTGTGCTATCCTCATCCTCCTACCCTCTCTACAAAATAATATCTCTTCCATCCTATCGT
>JABUQX010041621.1:0-5000 GCA_015478945.1 Trachelipus rathkii
TAAATTCAAATTTGGATTTTCGACTCCGACTCCGACTCCGACTCCACTTAAACAAAAATTTTCGACTCCGACTCCGACTCCGACTCCACTTAAACAAAAATTTTCGACTCCGACTCCGACTCCGACTCCAGCAGTCAAATTCAAAATTTGGACTCCGACTCAGATTAGTGCTTACAGAGTTACAGTAAAACATTTTTTTTGTTACAACTATTATTTTTTTCGCTTGCTTTTGAGAATAAAAAATATACCACTTTTCCAATGAATCTAATCTCCAAATGCTATACGGTAAAGTACCGTAAAGACAAAGATGCAGGCGCAACACATGACAAACAAATATATTTCAGTTTCGGAAACAAATGTATAACGTAATTATAATGCAAATTATTTTTATTTTTATTATAAAACAGCCATTACAAAATTAACAGTTTAATACTTTCAGTTTCAAGAATAATAAAATAATAATAACATCTACACAAATATTAAACATAATAATAATAATAATAATAATAATAATAATATAATAATAATAATAATAATAATAATAATAATAATAATAATAATAATAATAATAATAATAATAATAATAATAATAATAATAATAATAATAATAATAATAATAATAATATTAACAGAATCGCTTATGAAATAAAAAACAAAAGAATTTCTGACAAAATTAAAAGAACTGGATTTTATAATTTAGGATATATATATATATATATATATATATATATATATATATATATATATATATATATATATATATATATTATATATATATAAAAAAAAAATAAATATATATATATATATATATATATATATATATATATATATATATATATATATACTGTATATATGGATTGCCTAAAATACACAAAAACTCAGAAAATTCACCTTTGAGACCTGTAATATCTATGTGCGGAACGGTTACACACGAAATTGCC
Organism: Trachelipus rathkii; assembly: GCA_015478945.1. Classification (NCBI taxonomy): domain Eukaryota; kingdom Metazoa; phylum Arthropoda; class Malacostraca; order Isopoda; family Trachelipodidae; genus Trachelipus; species Trachelipus rathkii. The sequence continues at coordinate 942 of JABUQX010041621.1, forward strand.
CAATATCTGAACAGCATTATCCGACCATATTTTAATAACTCTTTCATAGTTAAATCAAATAATGAAACATTATGTAAATTATCAAACTTAAAACTTGAAGCCACTAATATATTCGCCTCACTTGATGTAGAATCTTTGTTCATAAATGTACCGGTTCTTGATACGATTGACAATAATTAACGAAGTGTATCACTCAAATAACCTACCCCACCAGATATATCAGAACAACATATGAGAACCTTTTATTAATTTGTTGTACTCAAATACCGTTTAAATTTAAAGAAAACATATATCTACAAACTGATGGAGTGCCGATGGGCTCACCACTTGGACCTACATTTGCTGACTTCTATATGTCCAATCTGGAAAAACAAAATCTTTCGTGAAACAAACAACTTTAACCCCGTATTTTACATAAGGTATGTCGACGACACCCTTACTATTTTTAGGAACATAGATCATATACATCAGTTCATCAATAGAATTCAAGAGTTGTCATGCTTAAAATTCACATACGAAACAGGTTAATAATGCTATCTGTTTTTTTAGACATCAAAATCAATGTTAATTCTGACGGCTCATTATCTATAGGCATACATGTCAAACCCACTGATAATGGTCTGTATATGAACTATGGATCCTATTCACCGACTATTTACAAAGAATCTATCGTAAAAATTTTAGTTTAAAGAGCATACAACCTATGTTCAACTTGGAAAACTTTTGATGAAGAAATTTGCCGCATTAAGTAAAATTTAATTAACTGTCATCATCCACAATATTCAGTTGAAAATTTAATTAATAAAACCCTTACAAAATTATATAATAAAGAAAGTAAAAATAATCAGAAAAATTCGATAAATTTCTTCTTCAAAACTTCCAATGCTATTTGTCAATAAGGAAGAGAAGTGCCTTCGTAATATTTTGAATTCTCACCTCAAAACTAAAGACACCTCAAAAATTAAAGTCAGACTATACCATAAGTCAAAACAACTGTCATCTTCCTTTAGCACAAGAGATGCTTTGCCCGACAACCATCACGTTGTGTACCAATTTAACTGCCCTGAGTTAGACTTACGTCGACATATATTGGTTACACGAAGAATAGATTGTCGGACAGGGCATATCAACATCTCTACAGTCCCAGCAAAATCTTTGAACATTTCAAAACGGCACATGGTCAATCAACTATTAGTAATATTTCTAAACACTTCACAATATTATACGGATCGTGTGAAGTTCAGAAACTTAAAATTGCGGAGGCCTTCTACATCAAAACACGCAACCAGACATTAACATAAAATTTTATGTATTTATCAGTCAGACTCAATATCATTTGATTTACTTATTATATATATCAATTTAAAAGACCTCATCGCTTACAAAGAATATAATCTCTGAAAGATGTCTCAAGTATAGAGACGAAACGCCGTCGGGAAATGCTATGTAAATTATCTTCTTCTTTCTGTATATTATTTTCAAAGATTATTTTAAGGAAATTAAATTATGTACAAAAATAAATATTTAGAACGTTGGAAATAAAATCAAAAACTTTTATAATAATAATAATAATAATAATAATAATAATAATAATAATAATAATAATAATAATAATAATAATAATAATAATAATAATAATAATAATAATAATAATAATAATAATAATATATATTTGTCATAATAATAATAATAATAATAATAATAATAATAATAATAATAATAATAATAATAATAATAATAATAATAATAATAATAATAATAATAATAATAATAATAATAATAATAATAATAATAATAATAATAATAATAATAATAAATAATAATAATAATAATAATAATATAATAATAATAATAATAATTAATAATAGTTCTCTAAATTTTCGACTCCGACTCCGACTTCCACTTTTTTTTTTTTTTTTTTTTTTTTTTTTAAACGGTTATCCCACCATAGTAATAGTAATTACACAGGAATCTTCGACTCCGACTCCGACTCCGACTCCACCTGCACAGAATTTTCGACTCCGACTCCGACTCCGACTCCGGGAAAATTGCACGACTCCACGACTCCGACTCCACGACTCCGACTCCGACTCCGCAGCCCTGAATTTAAAACAAGGGTTGGTGATTTTGTAGTTTTTTTTTGAAGAAAAAAATCAATTTTTGATTTTTTTGGATTTTTTTGGATTTTTTGAGATTCGTGACGTCACGCGAAATATAATTTGTAAACAAACTTTTCTTAAGTTCGATATAGTATTATTTTTTAAGTGATTTATTGAATTTTATTCATTCTATATAAATCAAAATGGAAAATCAGGAATTATTTTTTTCAGATTCGTGACGTCACGCGAAATTAAATTGTAAACAAACTTTTTTTTAAGTTCGATATAGTATTATTTTTGAAGTGATTTATTCAATCTATGTAAATCAAAATCTTAAAATAGGGCCTATAGTCTATGACACAATGAAACAGCAAACACTAAAGAGTGTTACGGACTTGTTACGGATTATTTGTAATATTGATAAATGTTACATCAGAAATAAAAGAAACCTGTTTGAAACATGATCCTTTGTTGACAATAGTGTAGGAATTTGGACCAGAGTAGCCTTGCTATAATATTATTATTTTAATTTTTATTTCTATTGAAGTTAAATCACTTAAATATATATATATATATATATAATATATATATATATCGAGATATAATTAAATATTTATATAAGATTATGTATATTTTATATATATATATATATATTTTTTTTTTTTTTTTATATATATATAATATATATTTTTAATATATAAAATATATATATATATATATATATATATATATATATATATATATATATATATATATATATCAATATATATATATATATATATATATATATATATATATTATATATATAATATATACATATATATATATATATATATATATATATATATATATATTTCTAATTTTAAATATTTGTAAAATATTTACTTAAACATTATTGTAGTATATATATTATATAATATTATATATATTTATATATATATATATAATATATATATATATTATATATATATATATATATATAATATATATATATATAATATAATATATATATATATATATATATATATATATAAATAGAATAGTTATAAGTATGAGAGATAGATATCTATATTTATAAAACGGCGTAAAAAAAAAAAAAAAAAAAATCTTTGATTTTTTGGAAAAAAAAATCTAGTGAAAAAATCAGTTGATTTTATATCAATTAATTTTTTCAGTTCCATCCCTGATTAAAACACTTTCAAACCCATTATATATATCTATTCATGACAGACACTGAAAGCTCGAGTTTCAACAGGATTCCACAACTCTAGTATATTGAAACTATGTTCCATGTGGGAATGCGATTATTTCTACTAGAGGACATAATAATAATAATAATAATATAATAATAATAATAATAATAATAATAATCAATTAGATAATAATAAAATACTATCTTGGTAATAGTATACTATAATAATAAAAAATAAAAAATAAAATAATAATATTGTCAAATATTAATAAGAATAATATATTAATAATAATAATACATAATAATAATAATAAAATAATAATAAAATAATAATAAGTAAACAGAATAAATCTGTAAAAATAAGTAGAAACACTTATTAATAATAATAATATATAATATAATAATAAATAATAATAATAATCAAAATAATCATCAATTTAATTATAATAACTTTGAATATTTTGAATGATATAATAACATAATAATATAATAATAATAATAATAATAATAATAATAATAATAATAATAATAATAATAATAATAATAATAATAATAATAATAATAATAATAATAATAATGGTGTAATAATAATAATAATAATAATAATAATAATAATAATAATAATAATATAATAATAATAATAATATAATAATAATAATAATAATAATAATAATATAATAATAATAATAATAATAATAATAATAATAATAATAATAATAATACATAATAATCAATAATAATAATAATAATAATAATAATATTAATAAT
>JABUQX010041621.1:20000-23066 GCA_015478945.1 Trachelipus rathkii
TTTTCTTTTTGCCGCGACGTTTCTGAGGCTTCGCCAAAGCTTGTTAAATAAGTCAATGGGTAATGCGTTTTTCCATCTATATGAGCGTTTAAAACGCACTCACTGAATTATTTAATTGACGTTTACGCGGCGTTTTATTCGTAGAATATAATATTATTTTCAACGCTTCCTTTTTCTTTCTTGAGCAGATTTAATGCTTCTTAACAGAGTTTCGGAGACGGAATGGGAGCCGGAATCGGAGGCGGAAGCTAGAACCGCAACGTTATGGGTGGAGCTAGAACCGGAGCAAAAAAAAAAAAAAAAAAAAAACATTTTCGAGCCGATGTCGGAGAATCACAAGGTGGCTGAGCCAGAGCCGGCAGAAAAAATACCTGTCCGTTGTTTTTCTTCCTAATTAGAGGAAAATGAATCTAGCTTAAATATTTGTCTTAAATTATTGGTTAGCATGTATAGGTGTAACTAGGTGGGGAGTTCAAGGGGATATGTCCCCCTTAGATGGGCAAGTGCCCCCCCACCCACACCAGAATTTGTTTAGTCAATAAAAATCATAACAAACCTACCGATATTCTCAGATAAAAGGGTCATGGTCATCCAAGAAAAATACATACATACATAAGCTCACTATTATTTTCAGATAAAGGGGTCCATGGCCTCCCCCCAGAAAAATTCCATAGTTACGCCAATGTTAGCATAATGACTTTATACAAATTTTACAAAGATATGTCAGTTAAATGACGTAAGTCAAAAATATTAATTTATTCAGGAGAGATGAAAGATATAATTAATTGTTAACTTTAACATTATTTAAACTAACTATATAGCAACGCTAGCGAACTCAAGCGGCAAATCATTGAATTCAAATTGAGCAACTTTTCCTGATTCGACTTGTCACTTTTCATTCTGCTCACGAGATTTTCCATTGAAATAAAATTATTTCTCATGCGGACAGAAAAAGAAAATATTAAAAACAAAAAAAAACATTAGAACTTTCCTCATGACATCGTTTTAAATTTAAACAAAATGGTTTTTAATTATCATTAGAATTTTATTAACATTTGATATATATGAAGTGTTTGAGCTGCCAAAATTTAAACAACCGATTCTCTTCTTTGTCATAAGAGTTAAAGGATCGGTTCGCTTTCCGGGTAATAAGTTCCAGCTTCCAGCTTACCTCTGTATTCATGCATGCATCTATATACATATATACACATACATACATACATTACATACATACATACATACATACATACATACATACATACATACATACATACATATACGCATCCACACATAAGCACTAGCAAACCCTACTAGATATTTAATTTACAAAGAGATTGTTGTAATGGAGTTATTTCCGTAGAACATAGAATATCTTGAAATAAAATATCCAAAATAAAGGACAAATAAATGATAAAAGGATATAAAGAAAGAAAAATAAATGTTAAAGATAATAAAAAAGAAATAGAGATATAAAAAATAAAAATAAAAAATAAAAATCCTTTTTATTTTATTTTTGGAAAAAATGAAAACGTATTGCATTGTATAAAAGTTTTTTAAAGGTAATTTTTAGTCAGTTACTAACAATAAACTAGCAACAAAACTGGCAACAAACTGGCAATAAAACTAGAGAGATGCTGACTTTAACAACCTTTTCGGATAAAATATTTTCAAAGGATTTACTGTAAATAAATAGTAAATGTCAACAGTTTAAGTGAGGAATAATTAAAAAAAAAAAAAAAAGGATTAGGCCTTAATTCTTAAATTTATATCCGTTTTTTTTGGTTTTTGTTTTTTAATAAAAATAAAAAACATTATTTTTAATCAATTGAAAACTGATATTATCTAAGTGGGAAATAATTAAGAAAAAAAAGGGATTAGGCCTTAATTCTTATATATATATATATATATATTATATATATATATATATATATATATATATATATAGTAGTTATATATATATAAGAAGAAATGGTTAGATGTTGTTCTCGACTCTCTGGCATAGATATATGTATATATTATATATATATGTTGAGATATATATATATATATATATATATATATATAATATATATATATATATATAGTTATTAAGGCTTTCTATATATATATATATATATATATATATATATATAAAGTATATATATATATATATATATATATATATATATATATATATATATATATATATATATATATATATATATATATATATATTTTAATGTAAAAAAATCATTTTTAATCAATTGAAAACTGATATTTTGTTTTAGTAAAAATAAAAAGTTAAACTCAAACTTGAAAAGTACATTTTAAAAATTAAAATATTAAAATCATGTAAAATTAAATTAAAAACAATTCTTAAATATTAATTAAAATCGTGTAAAATTTAAATTAATATTAAAATCATGTAAAATAAATTCCAGAATCAATGGGAAATAAAAATTCAAAACTATATATTAAATTTGAATATAAAAAATATTAATTAAATCTTTAATATATATATATATATATATATATATATATATATATATATATATATATATATATATATATATATATATATATTTATATATATATATATATATGGTAATAGTTATGCTATATATATATATATATAAAATATATATATATATTGGCTAAGGTTATTGCTGTTGCTATTGTTATGTTATATATATACATATATGGCTATGCTATATACATGCCATACATATATTATATGTTATATATAAGGTTATATATATATATATATATAAGTATATATATAAGTATATATAGTATATATATATATATATATTATATGTTATATATATATATATATATATATATATATATATATATATATATATATATAATTATATATATATAGAATATTATATATATATATTATTATATATATATATATATATATATATATATATATATATATATATATATAATATATAAATATATATATATATATATATATATTTATATATATATAAGATATATATTTAGTTATGCACGAAACGTGCGTTTCACGATAAATGCGAAAACGGTTACAAACACCAATCTAAACTGAACGAAGTACAC